>PVJC01009235.1:23129-46463 GCA_004026665.1 Murina feae | reverse complement strand
TTTTTTGTCTTGGCTTTTTTGGCTGGGTGGGTTTTGCTTCCCCATATTTCATATCTTTGACTTGATTCTTGCGATCCTCTCGTCTGCTGTTGGATCTCTGTATAATATTCTTTATTTCAGTCAGTGTATGCTTGATTTCTAGTTGGTCCTTTATCATATCCTTGAGGGTCTCATTAGATTTATTGAGGGTCTCACTAAATTTATCGGCAGTCTCTAGAAAATTCTTGAAAAACCTAATAACCGTGGTTTTGAACTCTATATCCTGTCGTTTTCTTTCCTCCATTTCTGTCATTTGTGACCTGTTTCTTTGTCTCCGCATTTTGGCTGCTTCCCTTTTTGAGTTAGGCGTTCACTGAGAGGAATTAACCTCTAAGCCACTTGTTTATGAGAATCAGCTGTGTCTACAGTAGGAGAACTTCTGTGCTGGAGACACCCTTATGGGGCAAGAGTTGTTTCAGTGGGGCTTTTGTGCTCACTGCATCTGCCCCAAGTGTGTTCCTTGTGGATCTGAGTTTTATTTAGGATGGTCCCACTCTGGCCACTGGGTGAGGGCTGGCTTCTGTACCTTTAAGGAGGTGTTGAGTTAGCCTTTGCCTTAGGCTACTCAGCCTTTTATATGCAAAAGCCTCTGACGCAGCCTGGGAGGGGCAGGGCCTTGGGGAGTTTGCAGGGCAGGGCGGAGCAAATAGCTATGGCGCTTCTCAGCCCTGCGCTAAGAGACACTGGGTCTCTGTGTCCCGCGGTAATTGATGCAAGCAACGCTGAGAGAAACCAGCTTTGGATTTCCTCCCGGTGCCAGTCAGTTCCCCTTCTCCGGGTGTGCGTGCGTCTGGGTCCTCAGAAACTCTCCTGGAACTGGAGTTCAGAGCTGCCGGGAGCTTGTGGTACCCTCCGGTTTGAAAAAGAACCACGTCCTCCGGCGCCAGCGCTCTCCCCGAGCCCCGTGTGCGCGCCTCCGTACCTCTGTACTTTGCTTCCGCCACCCCTCTGAGTCTCAGACTCTTTCTAGTTGTAGAATTTTCACTCAGCCAGCCTTCCTGTGGGTGTGAGTGGTGTCCGTGTTTTCTTTTTGTGGATATTCTGAAATAGTTGTTCACGGCTGCATTTATGGTGTTTACCTTGTGCCGCCATCTTGGATTCTCCTCAGCATTTGCTATTTTAATTGTTATTATTAGTGTTGTTGTTATTATTGTTATTATATGCTTGTGGACCCATGCATTGCTTCCCTTGACCCTGCTAGCATGCATGCTTCTTGGGGGTAGGACTTCTGTCTTCCTGTTGCACTCCCAGGTTCCAGAACAATATCTGCTCCATAGAAACACTATAAACGTATACATTTTTACTCCAGCTGTCAACTAATCAGGAACTCTATTGCTTAATGAAGTTCAGTTCAACACACATTTTGTTGCATGTGCTAAGTTTTATGACTAAAAGTTTGAAATTAGTTATTAATTATAAATGAATTTTAATTGAATCATTAATATTTGAAGTGAGAATAATTTTAAACTTCTTTAAATAAACATTAGTTTTATCAACTTTATGAGTTCTAAATTTGCTAATTTTCAATGCAGTAAAAATATTTCTTAAATTAGCTAATCAAACTTTTCATTTAAGCAGACTGCCTGTCAACTTGGAAAAAAAGGAAATAAAGTGAAAAGCATGTTTTTAGAGGAAAAATTTCTCTTGGGGACTTAATGTAAATTCATTAGTGAGGAAATACCACAGGTTACAAGGTTGCTTGTAATCCTAGGAGACTATTTTCTGGAGTGGGAGTCAGAGAGGGTGGTGTATATAGGATTTAGTAATGTCAGTATACTTAACTAATGAATATTACCTTTTTTCTTACTTGAAATTAATCAGTTTAAAAGTATAACTTACAGCCTAATAAATGCATTATGCAGTGTAGATTGTGACGCCTTTTCTTCCTTCATAATGAGCCACACTGCAAACTTCAGAGGATCCTTGGTTTTTGTATGTCTCTGATATTACTTAATGGCAGTGGCAATTGGACTATTTAGTAAATGTACTGAATCAGTTCTTTAAAACTTTTTTGGGACCAAAACCCATCTTGGTATTTAGCAGGAGTAGAGAGCTTTAAGCAGCGGCAGTCATGTTCCCTAGCATTTATTGAGCTGTAGATTGTGCTGTGGCGGGGAGCGGGGCCAGGGGGAGGAGGAAGGATGAAGAGGACCAAACATAAAATAAATAGGAGATACAATCCTTCCTTCAGACAGTTCATAGCCTTATCATATATGTGCAAAATGAAAGGGCTGGAGGCCATTTAGAGGTTCTGTAACTTAAGCCTGTGTACCCAGGGGACTTAATAAGACATATTTATTTTCCTCGGGAGTTTATGTGAACAAAGGCCATAAACCTGTTCCAGCAACACTAGTAGTTACTCTGAGAGTAGTCAGTGCCTCGATTAGACAAAGGAAATGCAGCCGTGAGTCTGATTCCAGTGAAGACACATTGACAGATACTACCTAGAAGACGCCCAATCAAATTTTGTCCAATCAGTGGTTTGTTTAGCAAGATCCCAGTATGACAACCGGGGGAGGCCGGGCCTGTGTAGCTTGTCGTAATGGGACTTAGTGAAGCTGGGCAGTGTACTAGCTCCAGAATCCGACTTCCGGCGTCAAATCCTGGGGCTTGTTGGCAACTAGCTGTGCCCTTTGGTCATGTTTTGCTTCTTCAGCTTTGTCTTCCGTAGAGCGGGATAACAGCGGCCCTTCCTCCCAGCACTATGAGGATGAAATGAGTTAATGCATGTAAACCAATGAGTGCAGTGCTAGCTGCTATTATTCGACCTGCTTATAACAGAAATATCAAAACCTTTCTAAGGTGGAAAGATAATAAAGTACATTGAGATCTTCATTGATGACAGAAAATACATTAAAAAGTGTTTAGATTGTTTGAATTTCCTAGTATTAAAAATTAGGTGTTTTTAAAAAACATCTCAGTAATATGTGGTTTAACTGTAGTTTTTATTTGCGGTCATTGAGAATTCTGTAATTCCCTACAGCATTCTTAACATTGTGAGACACGGAGTTAGAGGTGCCATCTTCAAAAGTGGATGGATTAAATCCGTTGCAAGTTAGCAAGTCAGTGGTTAATTTCTGTGGGCTGCAAACTATGTTCTGGCCCAAAGTGCTTTAAGGGAGAGAAGGCTAAACTGAATATCAGGGGACCTGGCTTCTGCCCCTTGCTGGCTGTGTGGCCTGGGTCAGTCCTCACCTGTAGGCCTCTCCTTGTCAGTGGGACAAAGATATTGAACCAGTGAGAAGAGGATTCCTTCCAGCTCTCACAATCCTTGCATCTATATTTTGAAACCATCTGCAGGGCAGTTTTAACAGAAGGTGTGAACCATCAGACTCAGTCGAGTGCCTCCAGTTCCTTTTTTCTTCTCGCTTCTTTGCCACATTTTCCCACCTTGAGGGATGTGGACCCTGAGTCATCACCGGCTGTGCTGCACGCTGCTCTTGCCTGACTATGAAATGAGGCAGTTTGCTCGCCCCTAACTGAACCTCAGCTAAAGTGAGGCCCCGGCTGCAAAGCTTTAAGCCCTAGCTTTGCAAGACTACCCTCGGGGTGCCTACCTTTTAGAGAGCTGGCTCCAGGCTTTAGGAAGGGAGGGAAAGACCCATTTTCAAAAGTGGGTGACTATTAAAGCATCCTCCTCTTTTCTTTGCCTGTGGCCTTGTTCTTTATCAGCAACCCAGGTCTCCCTTCAGAGTCTCCTAGAGTCTCAGCTGCCTCGGCTTTTGCTCCTGGGAGCCTCTCGGTCTCTGACACCTGAGAGTGCAGAGTCCTTGGGCGGGGGGGGGGGCGTTGTCAGGAAGGGGTTAAGGATGAGGAGACCTGGGTTAGTGGTAAAGTGGGTTAGTGAGCTTGTCTGTGAACAGTCCCTTGCCCGATCCCTTTGGCCAAGCCCCCTGGTCATCTCCCTCAGGTGTGTGGACTGGGAGGCCACCATGAGGTCTGTAGTACCGATAGCAGCACCTGTAACAGCAGGAAGTCAGGAGGAAGAAATCACTGCCCTGCACATTCCCTCTCATCCTCCGTGTCCTGTGTTTCCAGTTTCTGGAGTGTCCTGCTGCCAAGCCAAACTACATGTCACAAGTCATCACATGGGACTGCAATTTAAGTCAGGATCACGCTCACCTTTACCCAGCCCTTATTTCATTATCTTAGCATCTTGTACTCATTACTTGTTCAGATTTAATACTCTGTGATGTGTTCTTTGTAGAGTGACTAATCGTCCTGGGGACTGAGTGAGTGTTCCAGGGTGTGGGAGGGATGTTAGATGCTAAAATCAAGACAATTCCAGGCCAACCAGGAAGGGGGGCGGTGTCAGCCTTTCTTTAGGGGTTTTCTGTCTTGCAGGGAGTTTCTTAATACATTGTTATTTTTTTATAAAACATCTTGTGATCCCACAGCAGTACCTTTTGTCTATTTCAAATGCTGGTCCCCAGGAACTGCTTCTCCCTTGTCTTCCCTCATCTTAGCCCAGGCCTGGGGCTGCACGGTGAGTGAGTGTGCCACCTTCCCCGGACCTTGTATGACATCAGTCTCAACCTCAGAAGCTCAAGTGCTCAGAGCTGCCTCTGAAAGAGAAACACCGTGAATTTGGGCTTCAAAGTTGCCTACTCAGTGCACCCTTTTCTGTGATTTCTTCTAGACTTCTCATCATGATACTTGCCTTTGCTTCAATGTGAACCTTACAGTCTATTTTCTTGACCTTATCTATTTCTCTTGGATGGAACGTCCTCTCCCAAATGACAGGTTTTTCACCTCAAAGCTGCCATCCTCTATGAAACCTTCTTGAACAAACCCTCTCCCTCATTTCCATCCCTAGCACTTGTTGCTGTTTTTTCTTGCTTTCCACTTTTCCGAGTTTCTTGTTGCATATTAGATTTTAAGCACTAAATGTGAGGATCTACCCCTCCTTCCCTATGACTCCTCCAGAACTCACTGCAAACCATGCGGTGACACATGGATATTCCTGACCAACAGATTGTTCATTTGGTTTCAGTCTTGGTTGGATGCAAAGGGGAACAAGTTAAAAGAGTAATCCCTTCTGCTTCTTTCACAAGACAGATACAAGCGATGTGTTATACCGATTGCATCATGGTGATGAAACAGTTGCATCCTTATCTGGAAATCATGTGGGTTAAGTATTCAAGGTGTAGAGAAGGAGTGGTTTGTCTGTAGGCTACTGCAGAACAGGTTAGGTGAAGGAGGGCAGTGAGGAGGCTGGGGCTGTTCTGGGTTATAAAACAGGAGGCTCGTTAGGTGTCAGGAGGATGCGCTTTGACTCAAGCAGGGCCTGTGTGAATCTGGGCCACAGGAAGTGCGTGTTCATGTTCTATTTATACGTTTAGGGTAGCTTTAATATTGTAACACAACTTTTCTCTCCTGTGCCTGCTGCTGACCTGGAGGCTACCCTAATCAGCAACCCTTTGGTTTATTTAGCATCCACCATCAGAATCCCTGAAATTCCCAGTCCTAAATGATTTCTTTCCATTTAAAGGGAATTAAGGGCTACTTTTTGGGCACACTTTCCCTGACCACCATGTGGCACTACCTGATTTTATATTAAAAGTTTATCTGAATTATGTCCTCTCAATAGAGTATAAGAGCTTGCCTGATTTGTCCACCACCCAATTCCTAGGGTCAGGACTGTGGAGTTGAAGCTCTAAATAGATATTTGCTGAAAGAATATTGTGGTGTGGGTAGATCCCACCTCCTGCTGACCTTCTGTGACTCTGATCCTTCCCCCTGTGATATTCTTCTCTATTCCTTCTCATCTGTGGCTCCCAAGTCACTGACTAGATCCTCCTTTCTCACCATGAGTTCCTTTATGTTGGTATCATTGTCAGAGTGGTGTTTGTTCCCCAAAAATTTGGAGCAGTGTTTCATCTTGGGCATTAGCAATTAGCCTCAGTATTTTCTAGTGGTTGAAAGTCTATACTTTGAGGTGAGATTGACTTAGATTTATCTGGGCTCCTTAATAATTGTGTAACTTTGACAATTTACTCAGTAATTATCGGCATATATTTTTTCATATGTTAACGTGGAAATAACAGTAGCACTTAGCTCAGTAAGAAGATGACATTTAAGTAAAGACCTGAGGGAGATGAGAGAGGGAGGCAAGTGGTTAAGAGGAAAAGAGTCTTCCAAGTAGAGGTTACTGCAAGTGAAAAGGCCCTGGAGTAGAATTACGCCTGGTACATTTGAGAAGCAAAAAGAGCAAGTAGAAGGTATGATCTAAGAGGTGATAGGACCAAGTCATGTTGTGCCCTGACTTTAACTCCAAGTGAGAAGGGAAGCCATTGGGAAGTTTTGAGCAGAAAAGTTATGTGATCTTTCTTGTGTTTCAACAGGCTGCTCAGTTGAGACTAGATTTAAGGAGAAAGGGGAAGGTGGAAGCAGAGGTACTAGTAAGGAGGGTGTAGCAATAATTCAGGCGAGGAGTAATGATGGCTTGGATCAGGGCAGCTCCTCTGGTGAGAAGAGGTCATATTCTGGATATAGTTTGAAGGTAGAGTCAATGGAATTTGCTGATGGGTTGCATGTGGGGAGTGGGGAAAAGTAAGGACTTGAAGAACTCCCTAGAGGTTATTGGCCTGGGCAACTGGAAGATTGGAGTTGTCATTTTTTGAAGATCAGGTGAGGAGCAGGTTTGGTTGGGAATATCATCAAGAACTTTGTTCTGGACATGTTACAGTTGAGATGCCTGTTAAAATCCAAGTTGGATACATGAGTCTGGATTCAGGAGTAAGGGTAGGGGTAGATATATACCATTTGGAAGCAATAGATATGCCATCTACTGTGGGTACTAGTTGGCCCACCATCGATATCTGCCACAGCTGCATGAGGTAGGTTGCTGTGAGTTCAGACACCTCAAGTGCAAGCCTACTGCAGCCTAGAAGTGCAGGGGAGTTCGTGCCTCCAGTGAAACTACCCCACTGAGTAATGAAGCAAGTGGGTAAATGCTTCAGCATTACGGGGTGTATGTTGGGGGCAGTTTCTGTACTCTTCAGGAGGCCCAGCAGAATCCAGCCCCTGTTGTCCAGGACAGTGTCCCTGAAAAGGTATATTGATGTTGGCTTTTCCTCATTCTCTCTCTTATCCCCCCCCCCCCCACTTCCTAACTTCTGATGAATGGGAACACTTTCTAAATAAACTCCCTGCACCCAAGTGTTTGACTCAGGCTCCGCTTTCAGATGAACTAAGACACCAAACTAAGACACCAGCTTGTAAAAGGTACTTAAAGCCACTAGACTGGATGCTGAGATCTCCCAGAAAGTGAGTGTAGACAGAAGGAGAAGAGGCCTAGGAACTGAGCCATGGGTGTTGCAGCATTTATAGCAGCAATCCTCAATCCTGGGGGAACATGTGACCCACCTGGGGGAGTCCAGTAGCACACCCCTGCCTGCGGCCTTCCCTATGAGTTAGATCTGAATCACTGGGAGTGGACTTGGCATCTGTGTCTTTTAAAAACTTTCTGGATGATGATAGTACACAGCGAGGGTTGAGAACACTGGCTAGACGTTGGGAAGATGAGGATCCAGCAATGGAGACTAAGGAGTGGCCAGGAAAGTAGGAGGGGGTGCCTGGAAGTGAATGGAAGGAAGGGCACCAAGGAAGAAGGAATGGGCATGTCATTTGTTGTCAGTGGGTCAAGTTAAATGATCCTGAGATTCACCAAAGGTTTAACCACATGGGGGGCCTTTGGAGCCTTCAGTAAGACCGGTGTAGGTGAGCGTAGCAGAAAAGCCTTATTGGGATGGTTTTACAAGAGGATGGGAAAATTTAAACTGGGGTCAGTTAATGTCGGCAATTCTTTCAAGGAGCGGGGTGGAAAGGGAGTGGAGAAATGGGGAGCTATCTGGAGGGGGAAGTGGGGCGAGGAGAGGGTTTTTATGATAGAGTGTTTATATGTTAATGCTGGTGGAAAGGAAAAAACTGGTGATGGCGAGAGAACAGAGGGAATTGCTGGAGCCAGTCCTTGAGCCCAGATCAGTGCACGACTGGAGGAGGTAGTCTTAGGGGAGTCCGGGGAGTTTGCTCATAGCAACAGGAGCACTTGAACCCGTTGCAGGGAGGTGGGTGGATGTGGAGGTTTGTTTTTGATAGCTGTCATCTCTTCTGCCATTTATGCAGAGGGCGACAGCCCTGGCCCCTAGAAGCGCCAGCTGCAGCCACACCTGCAGTGAGCGCACTTGTAGATCCCTGCTCACAGCCTCCTCTTCCCCAAGCAGAGGTAGATGGAGCAACACTCCCTGCTGTAAACATGCATTTGTCTTTTTCTACAGTGCCCTAGGCACATCCGTAATCATGTTTAAAAACAAATGTAAACAAAATGCCCCCGGAAACATGCACTGTTTTATGGTATAACAACAGAGGACGTTGAACATTTCTGAAATCTTGTTAAAAAACCACACGGGGGTGCTATTTGTTTAAAACTACAGTACAGCCAATTTTGATAGCTGAAGCAATGGCTTCTCTGAAGTTTCCAGAAGTTTATGTTCTACGAAATGAGAAGCTCTTGTGTCACAGTAAACAAAATATTTTCTGTACCTCATGGAGCATTTGAAATGTTCCAGAGACCTGGATTTTTAATTTAATCTGGCTCTTGAGCAATTATTCTTTTGCTTTAGGGCCATTTCCTTTGCACTTAAGGCACAATGCCCGTTTTTTTCTCATTTCTACTTTTTCGAAAGGTTACCATACAAGCCGAGGGCTGGCAACAAATCCAGTTCGCGCTCACGTCTGGAATAAGGCGGGTTGTAGTAGGCAGTTTGGGAGAATTTGGAGAGCACCTCCTTCGGTCTCACTTCCTATTGCCCCGTCCCCAGACGCTCAGCAATGTGGAAGAGAACATGCTTTTGTAGCATTTCTTATTTTCAGTAAAGTCATAATTACTAATTT
This sequence comes from Murina feae, assembly GCA_004026665.1. Classification (NCBI taxonomy): domain Eukaryota; kingdom Metazoa; phylum Chordata; class Mammalia; order Chiroptera; family Vespertilionidae; genus Murina; species Murina feae. Next base: position 37,529 of record PVJC01009235.1, on the reverse strand, counting down.
ATACAAATGGAAAGAAAGGTTTTGGAGGTGGGGTAGGATTGGGACACCAGTAAAGTTCAGAATTGCCTTACTGTCTAGCAATATAGAAGCTAGTGATTGCAAATGATTCAGCCAAAATGGCTAATTGTCTGGAAATTAATCCTGGGTTTCAGATTTCTGATTTTGCAATTTTTAAATGAGTGCTGCCTACCATGTTCTTATAATGATAGGTCACTGAGGGTGCGGTACTTTCCAACTATATGCTTGTGGGGCGGGAGAGATACAGTAATGCCTGTCAGAGTTGGTGTGCTAAATTGATTAGCAACAACTGAGACAAGCATTTCTCACCTCTTTATTTCACAATGCAAAGCTAAAATAGCTCATAATCTTTTAAAAATATGTTTTTATTGATTTTCGAGAAGAAGGGAGAGGGAGAGAGAGAGAGAGAAACATCAGTAATGAGAGAGAATCATGGATTGTCTGCCTCCTGCAGCCCCCCATTGGGGATCAAGCTCACAACCCGAGCATATGCCCTGATCCAGAATCAAACTGTGACCTCCTGGTTCATAGGTTGACGCTCAACCACTGAAACATGTCAACTTGGCATGTTTTTATTGATTTTTAGAGAGAGAAAGGAGAGGAAGAGAGAGAAAGAGAGAGAGAGAGAGAGAGAGAGAGAGAGAGAGAGAGAGAGAGAGAGAAACATCAATGTGAGAGACAAGCATGGATCTTGCCTCCCATCTGTGCCCCCACTGGGGATGGAACCTGCAACCTGGGTATGTGGCCTGATGGAAATCAAACTGGCAACCCTTTGGTGCACAGGATGCTGCTAAACCAACTTAACCACACCAGCCATGGCAAAGAGTTCTTTTGTGCATTTTGAAGGCAATTCACACATGCAAGTGGCGGACTAAATGTGTGCATTTATATACAACACATTTTAGGTGCCTCAGTTTGAGCTTTTGCCTCCTTCCTGTATTGTTTCAGAGAGGAGATACCCTGGGTTTTTCTTTCCAGGGCCTCCTCCTGTAGGTGTGTCCCTGCTCTCCTACCCCATGGCCTGTGTCATCATCGATTAAGTATCATCGGTTTCAGCTATGCTCTTGAACTTTAGTCACCCCCACTCAGCCCCACCCTGCCCTCTGAAAACCTCTCCTTTGGCTGCAGTGGTACAGTAATCATAACTCATTGCTCACTTAGAAATGTCCTTCTCAACAAGACCATTCCCCTCTTTGAAAAGGTTCTTGTTCAACAGACAGCAGCGTATGGCTTTGGAACATTGTCACCATATGCTAGACATCATCTGGCACAGATTGTGTCACTGTGTTGCTAAGATATTTCATCGACCAGAGTTTATATTTTTACCTTTTCTTTTCACACCATGTCCACATGTATTTCTTTTCTTTAAGTTTACCGGATGTTCTTACTTTCCCACCCTTACTTGTAAATGTTGAGAATCCCATTTGTATAATGGGTTCTTTAATAGCCTTTCAGTATTGCTGTTTGGTTAGACCTGTTGTACAAGTTTCTGTTTTTTTGTAGTGCAGTGAATACATTATGGCTCATTTCTTCATGATTATACAGAAAGGGAGGGATTCTGCTTTCTCCTTGCCTTTGGAACCAAGAGGAATATTCACCAGAGGCAGCCTGAATACTTATACCGTTGGGAGGTTACAGTCACAGGACGGTTTCTAGGGCCATTTGTGGTCTCTGTTTCTATTAACTTGTCAAAGCAATGGGCATAGAGCTCCCTCTCTCTGCTCTTGAGCCTGGATAGTTCTTACCCAGGAGCCCCAAAGAGGAGACACCCTAGGAGGGGAAGGGGAAGAATGCCACTTACCATTTGTATCCCAACAAAACCCATATGGACAGAGAAATATGCCCGAAACTCTCTCTCAGTTACACTATTATGGCCTTAGCATCTCACGTGGACCCTCTTAGTCTGAGAAGACTCTCCCCTTCCCATAAAAGTGGGGCTCATAATAAACAGAACCAGTACTTATGAGCACCAGATATTTTGACGTGGAGATAGACCCGAGTGAGTACCATAGGCTTAAGGATTCAAAACCTTGAGTTGGAGACAATTGAAACACAGTGATCTTTTCCTCCCTGAGTTTTTTAGGGCCTCAGCAAGTGCCTGGGTCTCTTTCACTCACCCAGCTCCCATATGGCTGCCTCTGAGTCTAAAGGTCCCTCTTGCCTTTTGGACAGATGCATGTACTTCTACTTGGCCCATATTTCCATGACAAGGTCCTTCTGATGGTCTTGCAGCACCAGTGTGAGCTGCTTGAGTTTCCTAGAATACTAAAAGAGGAGAAAACTAACCTTATTGAGGAGTGCCTCCATTCTTTCTCCTTCATGCAAGTAATTACCGAGTGCACATGTATATATGTGGCGGTCATCTAACTACATTCAGTCCACTTGCCAATATTCTTTTGCTTGAGAGATACCATCTTCTGTATTATCAGAAAAGCCCCTAATGCATTTATGTATTCACCCATTCATTCTTTCAGTTACCCACATATTCGTCTACCCACCCACCCACACACCCATTAAACATGTACTGAGGAGCTATATTGTGCCATTGCTGCTTGACATAGGGAACTGAAAAACTGAGAATAATGTCCCTGTATTTTTTTCTCTTGTTTTGTACACATATACATCTCACTTTTTGAATTGATTCTCACTGACCACGAGGAGAAGTGGGATTTAAAATATGCTTATATATACAATAATATTCCCCAGGCATAGCAGTAACCAGAAATGATCTGAAATAACGTCTATCATCCAATTTTACTGATGGTAAAGGAGTCTGCTTGAAAATTTCCATCTGTGTAAGTGTCCTGAAAAGCCTGCACTGCAGTAAGAATATTCTCCTCCTAATTCTCCCACTAATGCAATGCTGATCTGTGTTCAACATGAATGTCTGGTCAGTGCAACATACATTGTGCCAAAGTCAGTGTAACCTACATTTTCCAGGCAATGGAGGGCAAACCACATTTTGGGGTGTGCAGGTCCCTCTTCCAAATCCAGGTCCTGTTTGTCAGTCAAGCCTATCCCCTTGACTTCACCCACGCCCACCAATAAATTGCCTTGCATCTCTCTTGTCCAAGAGAGAGAATGATCACATACTAGCGTTTAAGCACCCACATTTTTAAAAATTGACTTTTTTGTTGAGATTATTACAGTTGTCCCTGTTTTTTCTTCCCATAGCTCTTCTCCACTCAATTCCCACCCCACCCCAGGCCCTTGCCACCCTATTGTCTGTGTCCATAAATAATGCATTCATGCATGTAAGATCTTTGTCTAATCTCTTCCTGCACACCCTTCTCCCCCACACATTTCCTTCTCTCTGAGAATCATCAGTCTGTTCCATTCTCATGTCCCTGATTCTGTTCCATTCACCAGTTTATTCTGTTCATCACATTTTTTATTCATTTGATTTTTAGATTCACTTGTTGATAGATATGTATTTGTTGTCACTTTGTTCATATTTTTTATGTATTTGTTGTCACTTTGTTCATATTTTTTATCTTTACCTTTTTCTTCTTCCTCTTCTTAAAGAATACCCTTTAGCATTTCATATAATACTGGTTTGATGGTGATGAACTCCTTTAGCTTTATCTTGTCTGTGAAGCTCTTTATCTGACCTTCAATTCTAAATGATAGCTTTGCTGTGTAGAGTATTCTTGGTTGTAGGTTCTTGCTGTTCATCACTTTGAATATTTCTTGCCACTCCCTTCTGGCCTGCATAGTTTCTGTTGAGAAATCAGCTGACAGTCATGTGGGCATTCCCTTGTAGGTAACTAACTGTTTTTCTTTTGCTGCTTTTAAGATTCTCTCTTTGTCTTTTGCCCTTGGCATTTTATTTATGATGTGTCTTGGTGTGGTCCTCTTTGGATTCCTCTTGTTTGGGATTCTCTATACTTTTTGGACTTGTAAGTCTATTTCTTTCACGAGGTAGGACAAGTTTTCTGTCATTGTTTCTTCAAATAGGTTTTTAGTATCTTGCTCTCTCTCTTCTTCTGGCACTTCCATAATTTGGATTTTGGTACACTTGAAGTCGTCCCAGAGGCTCCTGTCCTCATATTTTTGGATTCTTTTTTCTTTTTGCTCATCTGACTGGGTGTTTTTTGCTTACCTGTATTTAAAATCATTGATTTGATTCTCGGGATCCTCTAATCTACTGTTGAATTCTTGTATATTATTCTTTATTTCAGTCAGTGTATGCTTAATTTCTGATTGGTTCTTTTTTATTTTTGGGGGATTCTCACTAAGATCCTTGAAAGTGTCACTAAGTTCCTCAGAGGTTTCTAGAAGATTCTTGAGTAACCTTATAACCGTGGTTTGGAACTCTATATCCATTAGTTCGCTTTCTTCCATTTCTTTCATTTGTGACATGTTTTTTTTCCTCCGCATTTTGGCTGTGTCCCTGTGTTTGTTGTATGTATTGAGTGGCTGCTAAGTCTCCTTGAGTTGATAGAATTGCCTTGTAGAGTAGGTGTCCTATAGGGCCAGTGGCTCAGCCTCCCCAATCATCTGAGGTGGACACTCTTGGTGCACTCCTGTTTGGGCTGTGTACACAGTTTTGTTGTAATTGAGCCTTGATTGCTGTTGGTGTCACTGGGAAAAACTGACCTCCAGGCCAACTGGCTGTAGGGACCAGCTGCAACTACAATGGGAGAACTGCTGTACAAGGGACACCCTTATGGAGCAGGACTTGCTTCAGTGGGGTTTTGGTGCTCACTAGTCTGCCCCTTGAGTGAGTCACTTATGGATGTGTAGAGTTGTATTCTGGTATGGTCTCAACACTGGCTCTTGGTCTCCAGGAAGCTGCAAAGTCAGCTACTGCCTGGAGCCATCCAGCAGGAGCTACAGAGAGATCTGAAGATTCCTCCTCTTTGTGTCGGGTTTGGAAGTGCCCAAAAGAAGCCAGCTGTGAAGCAAGGCAGGCTGGTGCTGGTGCAGCTTTTGGGTCTTTTATTGACACGTTTGGGGCTCTCTGACCCAGCTACAGCTTGTTTGACAGGTTTTGAGCCTGAGAAAGGACAGACCATTTATATGCATAAGCTGCTGTGCACAGCTTGGGTGGGATTGTAAATTGGGTGGGGTGGGGTCTCAGGGAATCACCAAGGTGGAGCAAACAGAAATGGCTGCTAGTCAGCCCTGCACTGGGGAGGTCCCAGCATGGGCACATGACTGCTGCAAGCACCACTGTCCGGAAGATAGCCACCCCTGCATTCCTGCCCCAATGCCTGACATTCCAGATGCCTGACAGTCCAGTTTCTCCCCATATGTGTCTGGGCTTCTCCCAGCACTGGAGCTCAGAGGAAGTGGGAGCTTGTAAATTCATTTCATGGTGCGGGCCTTTTAAGAGGAGCAGCTGAGTCTTCAGCAGCCTGTGTGTCACTCAGCCCCAATCTGCACTGGTTTTTACAGTCTGTAGTTCTTATGGCCCATAGGGACTTCTTTCCCCAGCTCTGGGACCCTGGGCTGGGGGTCTGGTGAGTGCTGGGACTCCTTGCTCCTCCAGGTGGCCTCCTCAGAGGCAATCTCTCTACCAATTAAAAAAGCGGCACACCCGGTGCCAGACCAGCCCATTTAGCGACTCCGCATCTCCTACCAGTCTCAGTGTGTTTTCTTTCTTATCCTTCTAGGCGCAGTACTCCTCCTCAGCCAGCTCTCCCGTGGTTCTGGATGATAGCTGTTCTGTATTTTAGTTGTAATTTTGATGTGGGTGTGGGAAGCAGCAAGTACAGATGTTTACCTATGCCACCATCTTGGTTCCTCTTCAGCACCCACATTTTTACAGTTTCAACTGTTTAAATGGAAAATTTCCTTAAATATTTCATCTCAGCTCTGAATGGTTTGGCTCAGTGGATGGAGCGTTGGCCTATGGACTTGAGGGTCCTGGGTTCGATTCTGGTCCTGGGCACATGCCCGGGGTTGTGGGCTCGGTTTCCAGTCGGGGGCATGCAGGAGGCAGCTGATCAATGATTCTCTCTCATCATTGATGTTTCTATCTCTTTCTCTCCCTTTCCCTTCCTCTCTGAAATCAATAAAAACATATTTAAAAAATATTTCATATCATTGTCCTTTAAAAATAGTATACAGAATTTTAGAAATCATTATTCCTCCTCCCCTCCTTTTTGTTTTTGGCTCAGCATCAAAAACATGATTTTTCCCCAATGTTTTGAAAAGCGGTGCTCCCTCCAGATGCGTGGAAGGATCATGGTCTCAACACTGATGCTCGCAGGCCTCCATGCTTCTTTGAATGTTTGCATCTTAAAAGCCTTTCTTGCTGGAGTACTTCTGCCTGAGGTCCCTCATTCCCCCGTTACCTGTGTTTCTGTGATCTTCTACTGCTTAGAACTGTGTGCACAATTAGAAGAAATAGACTCTAATTGAAGGTCTGAAGAGAATTCCAAGGATTAAAGGACAAGAGATTTATTGTTTTAAGTTTTTATTTTCAGCCTTTCTGTCGTCCAAGGGGTCTAAAGGCCATCTTCTGTGTCTCAGCTTTCCTTTGGATAGGTCCAGTTGCTGCATCTACCTGCAGCTATTCATCAGCTACTTTGCGTTAGGTTAGTATTTTCCAAAGCGAGGCCTGCAGACTGTGCCAGGACCACTAGAGATGCTGTTAAAATGCAGGTGTGTGGGCCCCACCCCTGAAATGTCGAATCAGACTTTCTGAGGAAAGTGCCTGAGAACATGCATTTTCATCAAGCAGACTTGTATGAACCCGCTACTTCTATGACCTAGACCTTGAGAATTACTGGAATAGGTGCCATGCTTGAGTTTGTCATTTGAGCTAAACTTATTTTATATTTGTAGTTGCAAATTGCTGAGATGCTCGGAGAGGCAGAAAAGCCTATTGGTTAAAAGTAAAGGCTATGGAGCTGGTCTGCCCAGGTTTAAACCTCAGTTTTATCTCTAACTACATTTTATTGGTCCACCTATATATAATCATTGTACCTCAGTTTCCCCATCAATAAAATGCATGTGATAATACCTACTTCACAATGTTGTTTGCATTAATATAGAAACAAAAACCAGTAAGCACACAATAAATGTTAACTATCATTGCCATCATATTTTTGTATAGTGGCTGTATCACAGCATTTATGGTTTATTCAGAGCACAGTGATGGCTGCTATACATAAAAAATCTTTGCCAACCACTCTCATCCCTGAGTGTGCATACATGGACATGCATAACTGGTATTGTGGGTGACATATGGTGACTTGGCTTCAAATAGCACAGCTGTCTATCATGGTCATGATGACAGTTCCTTCCATCTCTTTGAAAACCAGATAGCTAAGTTTGAAGGAGTATCAGTGTCATGAGCCTTAATATTTTTATGGATATTAAAACCTCAAATTGTGAGACTCATCAAAGGATTCAAACCAGTGTCATGGCTTTGCCTTAAGTCGAGATATTGAGATAGGGTTCTTCTGTGTGCACCAAATTATGCCACAATTATGGTGGAATCCCATCCAGAATTATACTGGTTTCTATGGCAACCTGAATTCAAAATAGGATCTTTGAAGCCTCTTCAAGTAGAACAAGCAAGTTTCATTCCTTCTGTCTGTATGGAATATATAGTTTACGCAAAGCACTTTCAAAATGGAACTTTTGTCTTTTTACTTATCTTGCCATTAATAATTTTAACGTTGTAGTACTATATTCTAAATTTTCTCTGAATCTGAGAATCTTAAGCCTCCCTAAAGTGCTCATTTTGCTATGAATAGCCAATGTTTCACTTTGCTGCTCATAACAGACGTACTAGGTATTTTTGACTTTTCTGAGTAATTCTATGGTAGTTAGTAAGAGGAGAGAGCAACTGTTACAGAATTTCCAGGTTAGCAAGTCAACTTATTTTTAGTTGGCAATTTATATAAAAAGCCTTGAGTAAATGCCTCATTTGTGTAAAAGACATATTTTAGCACAATCTGCCTGAAACAATTCCAAAACTGGAGATTGGGATCATGAAGACCAAGTGTTTTGCCGATATTCCGTGACGCAGGTATAGTGGTGAGGATAGGCGGTGCTTACAAACACGCCCAACATCTCAGTGACTGCGGCAATAAAAGTTAATTTCTCATTTGTGTTTCCTGCCCGTCGCAGGTTTGCTTTAGCTCCTCTCCCTGCCCTCTTCACTCTGGGACTTGGGCTGACAGACAGCCCCTACCTAGAACATTGCTGGTTCTCTGGTCAAGAGAACAGAGAGCATGGTGAGGTGACTACTAACTTTTAAAACTTCTATTCACACTTTTCTGCTCATAATGTATTGCCCATAGCCAATCTCATGTTTGGGCCTGAATCCACAGTTTGGGAACATATAATCCCCCCTCCCCCCCGGCAGTGAATATGGTACCCCCTGTGGGAATAAAGTCTACCACTGCAGGGACATCAGACCTTAGAGGTAATAAGTTTTTAAGAGAGTGTTACTGGTGGGCAGTAGTGGTGAAATTGCAGAATTTTTGAGAGTAGTGCAAAATGGTCCATAAAGTTTTGAGACTTCCTAAAATCCTTGTAGCCATTAGTGCAGAGCAGCACTAAAACCAGGTCTCTTGGCACCAAATCTAGTCTCCTTTTCTCTGTAAAATTGGGAGACTTGGTTTCATGGTTTTGACAAATGAGCTGTTTGTACAAGAGAGCAGAGTATTCAGCCATGGGTTAAAGCGCTTTCTCTTCCATTTGTTTTTGTCCTTTTGATTAACGTTACTTTGGATAATTAAATTAAATTAAACATTTTAATTTCTGATAGTGAAACACAGTGACTGTGTAAATGATTCTATAATTGTTTCTCTGAGGCACAGGGCCTCCAAAAAAAATACAGACGTTTTTCCAATGGTATTTTTTTTCTTATTGATGGGAATTATGATTTTTTTTAAGGTTGCACCCAAATCATCAGCAATAAGAAAGCTCTAGGAAGAGACCTATATTGAGCCAAGAAGGACGTTTTTGAATTATGAGGTATTGTTCATTGGCATGAGCTATGTGTGGTCAACATTGACAGCCAAGGAGCACTGAGTGAATCTTGGGGGTAGGTGGAGGTACATGACTAATTCTGTGTGAATTTATGCCTGACCCATTTCCCTCATATGATACTGCCCCAGAAGAAAACATAAGTGGTCTGCCATTGGCCTCCCTACTTCTTTGCATATGTCAACTGGGATTCAGCTATGTGGGCATTATCTACATGGAGGAGTCGATGATCCTCATCGCTAGCCTGTTCTGTAAAGAGTAACAGGAAGGTGAGCCTTCTTATCACAGAGTTACCAGGGCCTTGTGATTATAACCCAACATCTCCCACATTCTTGCCGATTCCTTGGTAACAGTTGCATGAAGAGGTCCAGAGAGGACTTCACATGCTGGCACAGGGTCTCATGCACAAGGCACACCTTTGTGAGAGGCCTGGTGCTTGATTTGGCCTCCTGCTGGTCCCCTCTTCAGGGCCTCTCTACTGTGTGAATCCCCATGTGTTCGTCATGGTGCCTCACTAAGGCCGTGCTGATAGGCTGCGTCAGGTCTAAATACACTTCTCAGGAGCTCATGTGTTGCAGCCTAGTATTCTCTCACTGACATTTCTGCACACCGACTACTTGGTGACACTTGATATTCATAACAATGTCCTTGAAATGCTGACAAAGACTTCACTATGTTTGGTGTGAATTAGACATACTTTATAATTTGATCTCCTGAGAATTTGTGATCCATATATGGCCTGTGTATATTCTAGTATAGCGGACTATGTGATACAATTCTGTATTAGGATCATTAAGTATTGAATTTCAGGACTAGAAGGAATCATAAGGTTTGTCTGGAATTCTAGATCACTGTTCCTATGGATCATTTGTGACCTCTCTCCTGGAGGGAGGCAGATACCACCCCCCCCCATGAGATAAAGATTCTTGGAATAATTTCTCTTCTGCATTCTTTATTGTATTGAATCTAAGTCTAGTTCCGGCCTTTGATAGCCCCAGTTCTGCTTTCTTTGATCGCTATCACGTCTCCCTGCAATTCTTCTCTTGAGGCCACATTTCTTCTGTCACCATTTCTCACAGGAAGTGGCTTTAATCGCCACTCTCCCTGATGGCTGTTGTTGGGCTGCATGTGCTTGGATCCTTGGCCTGGAATATATGCAGGGCTCCACCTGTGACTGGGCCAGTGCTGAGCAGAGCTGGGCCATTGTCGTCTGGCCGGAGCACAGTGGTTCTAATGGGTGGCCATCAGAGGCACCTGGACTCAGAATCCAGCTCTGCCACTTGCTGGCAGTGTGACCCTTGTGCCATTTTCTAATCTTTGAGTCTCAAGTTTATTCATCTTATAAAATGAGGACAGTAATTCCTTCATCCAAGGGGCATGGTGAGCAATGAAAGGATGGTGTGTTTGAAGTATCTAATGGCACGTGGCATATAAACTATTCCAGGTACATTTTTGTTCTTCTATTATTTTGAGTATTATACTTTTACTAGTTTAGGATAATATTATATCAGCTGTTTGGTTGCTAGATCACTCTTTTGCCCTCCAAACTGGAAATGATCTCAAGTCCCAAATTCTCCCCACCTGTGCTGTGGTTGGGCCTGTCTTTCCTGTGCTGTCGAACGTCTGTAGCAAGTGTCTCATGGAGACACCAGCACCTGCCTCACAGGGTTGGTCAAATTTCAGTCTCAAACATGCACACTTCAACCCAGGAAAGGCAGACAACATAGTGCTGGAATATCTGTGTCCTTAACCCCAGATTCTTCATACCCTTTGAACAGGTGGCTCCACTAGAGGAGAAAGAGGAGTAGCTATTTATTTTTAATTCCTTTATTGATTAAGTTATTACATATGTGTTCTTATCCCCACATTACCCCCCAGCCCCCTGACTCATGCCCTTACCCCCACTGTTGTCTGTGTCCATTGGTTAGGCTTATATGCTTGCATATAAGTCCTTTGGTTGATCTCTCCCCCTTACTCCCACTCTCCCTTACCTTCCCTCTGAGGTTGAGCATCTGATCGATGCTTCTCTGTCTCTGGATCTGTTTTCATTTATCAGTTTATGTTGTTCATTATATTCCACAAATGAGTGAGATCATGTGCTTATTTCTCTGACTGGCTTATTTCACTTAGCATAATCGACGAGTAACTATTTAGATTACAGAGGCCTGTTGCAGTCCTGCACAGGGAGGCTGGACTAGTGTCAGATTCAGAGAGAAGCAGCTGCTGACCATCTTTCCTCCAGCTGCAAAGACACCAACCTCTACCACTGCAGGAAGTGAATGACCCTCATGTTATATCCTGCACATCTGCAACTGACTGTCATTTTGATGCTCTGTCTATTCTCTGCCTCCATTTTAGGAATAAATGGCTTTATTTTAGAGTAGTTTTAGGTTTGCAGGAAAATTGTGAAGAATAGAGTTCCTGTTTTTCCTGTTATTAGCATCCTCCATTAGTATGGCACATTCGTCACAATCCATGCACCATTGTTCACAGGTTACTACAAACTAGAAATCACACTTTACTCAGATCCCTCTGCTTTTGCAATGACCTTTTTCTGTTTCAGGATCCCGCCCCAGACCCCACATGCACTTCGTCATCATCCCTCCTTACACTTCTCTTGGCTGTGACAGTTTCTCTGCCCTATTTTTAACCTGCTCTGAGCTCCTCTTCAAAAGACGCTTTTTCACCTTTTTGATAAATGCTGGATAGTGGGTGTTAGCAGGGTTGTTAATTTTCAGTGAGCAAACATGGGTAGAGCACACCTACAAGATGAGGTGACGGAACCTGATGACAAGATGAAGGTAAGTTGCTTTACCCCATCTTAGTGCCATTCACCTCCTCATGCGCTTGCACATTAATGTGCCTCCTGGAGATCTTGTTAAAATGCAAGTTGTGGTTCAGTAGCTCCAGGGCAGGGCCCAGAAGTCTGCATTTTTAGGAAGCTTCCAGGTGTGCCCATGCCACAGGGGACCAAACTTTGAGGACCAAGACTCTGAACTTGTGTCGAGTTCCTTATTAGGTGCCAGTGGGAGCTAGGGGGCTGGGTTGGAGGGGGAGGAAGAATGACATAAATTGCCTATGACAGTCTCTGTCATCAAGAAGTTCGTGATTCTGTTAGAAAAGAAAAAAAGTACAATAAAACGAGAGAATAAAAAGTAAAGTGCAAAATTGAAATTAAAGTGGGAGACATTTGACACCATTAAGATGGCTATTATTTTAAAAAACACACAGAAGATAACATGTTGGAGAAATTGGAAACTTAGTACATTGCTAGTGGGAATGTTAAGTGTTTCATCTTCTGTGGAAAATTATATGGTGGTTCCTCAAAAAAACCCCACATACGAATGTTAAATTATCATACGATCCAGCCTTTTCACATCTGGGTAGAAAGGAAACAAAATGGAAAGCAGGGATTTGAACAGATAATTGTACACCCATGTTAACAACAGCATTATTCCCAATTCACTTTCACATTATTCACCAATGTTGGAAGCAACTCAAGTGCCCATCCATGGGTGAATGGATAAACAAAATGTGGTATCTCCATACAATGGAATAGTCTGCCTTATAAAGGAAGGAAATCCCAACACATGCTATACCATGGATGAATCTTAAAGACACTACGCTAAGTGAAACACGCTAGTCACAAAAGGACGAATCCTAATATATAAAAGGAAAGGGTTGTAATGACTAATCACCACCGAAGGCTGACCAACCCTGAAGTCCTTTAGTCAGCGCTGTGTTGCGTGGTAAGTCAGCACTGACTGCCCAGGGGGCTGAGACCCCAGAGAGAGAGAGGCAGAGTCTAATCCACAGCCTCAGTGGCAGCTGTTGATCAGTACTTGCCTCTCTCTTTCTCTCCCTCTTTCTTTCTGAGATTGGCCAGAGCTGGCCTTTTCTTTCTCTCTTGGCCTTGGAGGGGGCTGCTGTTCAGACCTGCCTCTCTGATCAGTCCCAGAGATAGGCCCGTAGATGCTGAACCAACCAATTAGAACCAAATGTGGATGCTGTGAAGAACCAATGGCTGCCTATTAGGAGGAGCTTTTGACATTGACTGGCATAGGAACTGAACAATCAGAACCAAATGTGGGTCAACTGTGATGAGCCAATGGCTGCCAAGGAGGAGGAGCATTTCACACTGACTGGCATAAAAACTGACCAATTAGAACCAAATCATGGTCAACTGTGAGGATCCAATGACTGCCTAGGAGGCGGAGCTTTTGACGCTGACTGGAATAGAAAATGACCAATCAGAACCAACTTTGGATGAATGTGAGGAGCCAATAGCTGTCTAGAAGGCGGAGCTTTTGACGCTGACATAGGAACTGATCAATCAGAACCAAATGTGGGTGCTATGAAAAACCAATGGCTGTCTAGGAGGTAGAGGTTTTGACTTTGATTGGCATAGGAACTAGCCAATCAGAACCAAATGTAGGTGCTGTGAAGAACCAATGGCTGTCTAGGAGGTGGAGCTTTTGACGCTGACTGACATAGGATCCTACCTATCAGAACCAAATGTGGGTGCTGTGAAGAACCAATGGCTGCCTATTAGGTGAAGCTTTTGACATTAATTGGCATAGGAATCAACCAATCAGAACCAAATGTAGGTGCTGTGAAGAACCAATGGCTGCCTAGGAGGCAGATCTTCTGACACTGACTGGCATAAACTCCAACCAATTAGAACCAAATGTGGGTGCTGTGGGGAGCCAATGGCAGCCTTGGAAGTGGAGCTTCTGATGCTGACTGACATAGAAACAAACCAATCAGAACCAAATTGGCCAGCAGAGGAGGGAAGTTGGGGGTGAGACTAGGCCTGCAGTGGAGGGCTGTTGGGTAAAAGATCAGGCCTGCAGGGGAAGGCAGTTGGGGGCAACCAGGCTGGGAGGGGAGGGCAATTGGGAGTGAGATCAGGCCAGCTGGGGAAGGCCATTGGGGGTGAGATCAGGCCAGCAGGGAAGTGCAGTTAGGGGCAGGCAGGCAGGGATCAGGCAGGCAGGTAAATGAGCAGTTAGGAGCTAGCAGAACCAAATTGTGAGAGGGATCCCTGTGGGATTAAGCCTAAACTGGTAGTCGGACATCCCCCAAGGCTGTCCCCAATTGGAGAATGTGCAGTCTGGGCTGAGGGAACCCCCCTTCCATGCACGAATTTTGTGCACTGGGCCTCTAGTACTGTTCATAAGGTCCTAGGCTAGTTAACTTCAGAGACAAAGTAGAATGGTGATCACAAGGCCTGGGGGGGGGGGGAGAAGGGAATGGGAATTGTGTTTAATGGGTTCAGTTTGGAAGAAGTTCTGCAGGTGGATGGTGGTAATGGTTATACAGCAGCATGAATGTGATTAATCACATTGAACTGTACACTTAAAAATGGTTAAAATGGAAATTTTAAGTTATGCATATTACACCATAATTTTAAAATGGTTTAAACACACA
>PVJC01009235.1:0-23029 GCA_004026665.1 Murina feae | reverse complement strand
AGTACAATAGGGGATAGAGTTGTCAGGTGAGAAGGATAAAAGGATGAAAGTAAGGCCTCATTTATGGGCCACATGTGATACACCAGGCACAACGTGCTTACGTTACCTCATTTCCCTCCAACAACTACCCAAGCAGTTTATTAGGCCTGTTGACCAGTGACAAAACCAAAAGAGGGAAGAGATTACTGAAGGCTCAGAGTTCAGAGACGTGTCCAGTGTGGATTTAAGGTGGGCCTTGGAAGAGAGACAGGATTTTGGTGGAAAGACGTAGGGAGGCATTCTAGCTAGATGGTGGAAATGGGCTAAGGAAAGAGATGGAGACTGGGTGGCAATAGCTCTGCAGCTGGCATGGTTGCAGCCGGAGTGAAGGGTTCATGTGAACGAAGCATGACTAGAAGGGAAGAACGTGAAAGGCCTTCAGCTCCAGAGGCTTCTGATAGGGACTTGATCTCTTAGTGTCTAAGCAGGGAGTATCAAACTCAAGTGTTTCCAGAGCTAGCAGGCGACATTAATGGGAGAAGTGGCTTAGTGCAAGGTGACAGGGAATGGTGTGGACTAGGGCAACTGAATAGAACACATCCCAGGTAAGGCATTCACATCTCATACGTAATAAACCTGGGGCAGCGTGGGCCAATGCTGGTCTTTCAGACAGTGTTAGATAATATACTCAGTTCCACTTTGGCAGGGCTGCTCCACTGAGGGCAGGGGAGCCAGGTTAGTCAGAGGTGTGTGTGTGTGTGTGTGTGTGTGTGTGTGTGAGAGAGAGAGAGAGAGAGAGAGAGAGAGAGAGAGAGAGAGAGAGAGAGAGAGTCTGAGTTGTGTTTGCTTCAAGTCTGAATAACCTGGAACATCTTTTTGCTTCATCAAACCGAGCGTCTCAAGGTGAGGCCCCTGCATGCCTGAAGGTATGCAGAGGGATGCTGAGGGCATGTAAGACCCCATGATGCACGAGGCACATCTTCCTGGCTCTATCAATAGTCCTAGAAGATTATGGGTAGAAATTAATGCAGTTTCACTAAGTACTTGAAATATTTTTATTATGACAGAGACATATGGAGTAGAATACCAATGTAGCTAATTGTTAGCACTAATTATTGTGTTCCAAAATTTAAAAATGCATTCTATCAATGAAAATAATGCAGAGCCAGTACTAACTGAACCCTCGCTCTGTGCCAGATGCCATTCTGAGCACTTTGCTGTTTGCTCCTTCAGTCCTCCTCGCAGAGCACGTGCTCTGGGCCATGATTACCCTATTTACAGATGAGGAGACGGAGATGCAGAGGAGTAACTTGCCAAGGCGATTGTGGCAGAAATCTAAAACACAATGTTCACTGCAGATGCACTTAAAATTAACTCTGAGTTTCTTTTTTTCATGGCACTGTAGTCCAGGAGTAATTTAAATAGGAACCACTAGGTGTCGCTACCTGGTGCTCACTAGAAAAGCAGAGGGACCCTGTGACTCCACCGTGAAGAAAACAAAACACACATAACCACGGGCATCTGCTGTCTTCTTGTTGAAAAATGCCAATGTGACTTGGTAGCCACTTCTGTCTCCTTCCTTCCCACCTTTGGTCCATCCCAGCCCCAGCTAGCTAGGTGCAGTTGGATGCCCCTCTCCCCCCACCCAACCGCTCCCCAACACACACACAGACACACAGACACACACACACACACACACACACACACACTGCTCGTGGATTTGGTCAGGAGAGAGAGAGAGAGAGAGAGGTGCTTTTTCCAAGTTTGAATAACCTGGAACATGTTCTTGCAAATTGGACTGGTGCTTTCAAGTAAGACCTTTTCCAGCACAGTGCTTGCACAGGGTAGCAGCACGACACACATTTGCTATTAAACCACACAGAAGGGCAGAAGAGAGGCTTGTGCTCAGGGTACCAATGAATCAGAAGAGGATCTGGAAGGAGAGTAGGGAGGGCCCTGGGACTCTCAGGGGCAGTGGGAGGTGGAAAAGAGGTGGTGGAGAGTGTGCCAGGGGCTCATCAGCGGGAATGGAAGGCCCAACCCCTCTCTGCTGGTACCCGACCAACACTGATTCAGCATTTAACTATGGGATGTACGTGTTCTGCTTCAAAGGCATACAAAAATGTGTCAGAAGCGAGCAAATGAAACATACAAGATTTTTAAAAACAATTTCTTTCTTGATTCCAGCATCCTCCAATTAATTTTGAAATCCTCTTCTTTACTGTACACTTTTCAAGAATTCTGTACTTGTATCTAAACACAGTCAATAGGATGATGGATTACATTTTCGTTGCAGTTCACCTGAGGCAGGAAAATGAAGCGAGCCTTCTCTAAAGCAGGATGCTCACACACAAGGAGAGCCGAGGAGGGGAGAAAACCAAGTCGTTTGTTTTACTGACACAGTCTCCTTTGGGCAAGAGGGCAGCACACCGCACACACATCAGGAGCTGTTTTGAAAAATGCTTCTAATTTCTGAGAACAGCTCCAGAGATCTTTCAGAAAATCTGCAGGATAGAGCAAATAGCGCAGGTGAATGTCCTTAGGCTTAGGAAGCATCAGGCAGATCTGTGTGTTTTATGTGGGCCGTGGAGACGGAGGTTCATTAGCACAGGAGCGGAACACATGCGTTGTGCTAGGTTTTGTGAGAACACGTGTTTTAAAAATTTGGGACATTACAGTTGGTGCTTTCAAGGAACTTTCCACTTCCATTATTTTAAATGGAAATTCTCTGCTAAACACACATGCAAATGCTAATGTATTTCAAGTAGGAATACTATGGACAGTAACTTATTTACTGTATGTAATTACAAAAGCTTCTTCCGTTTGAGTCGGGAATCATCACCAGCACCACAGAGAATGGCAGCAAGCTGGTTTTGATACTGCTGTAGTTGCTTGACAAGAATAATGATAGCTATAACACACATTAGAATCCCACGAGATCATATGTGATGATTTCATTTAACTCTTACAGCAGCCCTGTGTGGTCTAAAATATGCACTGTTAATTACATTTGATAGATGACAGGTGGATGAATAAACCAAGGCTCAGAGAGATTAGCTGCCCAAGGCTACAAGTACTTAGTAGCAAAAGTTCCTATTTTATCATGGAAATATTTTTATGAAAATTAATTAGATCTCATTAATAAACATTTTTTGGGGTAGTAACTGCAAAATATTCCACTGCAGACATTTAGACTTCAGTTACCATATACCTTCAATAGTATAACCTCAAAAGCCAAGCAGATACAGTCTTTGATTTCTGTTAGCTCCACATTATTTGGTATTTAAAACTATTATCTTCCTAAAAAATCATATTTCTAGTTTGTTGAATCAAAGAGGTGTCACCATCAGCAAAGGAAACCAAAAGAAAATACAACTAACCAGTTGGAAGATATTTGCCAATGACACATCTGATAAGGGGTTAATATCCAAAATTTATATAGAACTCATACAAATTAACATAAAAAACAATCCAATTAACAAATGGGCAGAGGCCCTGAATAGACATTTCCCCGAAGAGGATATACAGATGGCTAGTAGATATATGAAAAGATGCTCAACAGCACTAATCTCAGGGAAATGCACATTAAAACTACAGTGAGAGATCACTTTACACCTGCCAGAATGGCTGTCACTAGTAAATCAATAAACAACAAGTACTGGTGAGGATGTGGAGAAAAGGGAACCCTCATGCATTGTTGGTGGAACTGCAAACTGGTGTAGCCACTATGGAAAACAGCATGGAGGTTCTTCCAAAAATTAAGAATAGAACTACCTTATGGCCCAGCAATTCCACTTTTGGGTATTTACCTGAAGAAATACAAACACTAATTCAAAGAGCTGTATGCATCCCTATGTTCATCATAGCATTATTTACAATAGCCAAGATATGGAAGTAACCAAAGTACCTATCAATAGGAAATTGGATAAAGACAATGTGATTTATATATATATATCCCATTATATATATATAATGGGATATTACTCAGCCATAAAATAGGCAGAAATCTTACAATTTGTGACAACATGGATGGACCTAGAGGGTATTATTGGTAAGTGAAATAAGTCAGGTAGAGAAAAACAAATACCATATGAGTTTACTTACAGAGGGAATATAAGGAACAAAATAAACAAACAAAATAGAAACAGATTCATAGAAACAGACAACAGACTGATGGTTGCCAGAGGGGAAATGAGTTGGGGAATTGGGTGAAAAAGGTAAAGGGATTAAGAAGTACAAATTGACAGTTACAAAATAGTCATGGCGATGTCATGTGCAGCATAGCGAATATAGTCAATAATATTGTAATAACTATGTATGATGCCAGGTGGGTACCACTAGACTTATTGGAGGGATCACTTCATACATTATATAAATGTCTAACCACTATGCCATATACCTGATAAAATAATATTAAATATCAACTTTAATTTTACCAGTAAAATAAAAATGTATTATAGAATTATACCCTTGAAACCTATATAATTTTATTAACCAATGTCATCGCAATAAATTAAATTAAAATTAAATGTAAATAAATAAAAAGAAGTGATAGGATGTTTGGTTTTTTTTAAGCAGGAGGAAGAGGAAGGAAGGAAGAACCTCCCCCCCCCGTCCAAATCTTCACTTTAAAAATATTGCTACATTGTTATAAGACTCTGAAGCAGTTTTGTTTAAAAAGATTCTTGGGCCCGGCCAGCATGGCTCAGTGGTTCAGCACGGACCTGCAAAGCAGGAGGTTACAGTTCGATTCCTGGTCAGGGTACATGCCCAGGTGTTGGGCCCCGTCCCCAGTGGGGGGCATGCAGGAGGCAGCCGGTCAGTGATTCTCATCGTTGATGTTTCTATCTCTCTCCCTCCCTCTCCCTTCCTCTCTGAAATCAATGAAATATATTTTAAAGAAAGATTCTTGGTACTTGCGGATAGCGGAGGTGCAGGCACATTTGTGATCACGTCCGAAGCAAGCAAGGGAAGGTGGTCACAGCCCTGCAGTGGTGCGAGGTGTGTGCAGGCTCTGGTGAGCTCGTCGTTGTCAGTGTCTTTAGGTCTTTGCCTGGCAGCATGGCAGAGGCGTTTTCCAAACCCACCTCTCACAGCCTCCCTGGGGCCGTTTGCCTTGTCATTCCACCTGACTTGAAAAGCTCCCACTGACCCCTCACATCGACTCTCACCCTCTTCACGAGGCCACCAGAGCCACGTTTGCCACACCCTCCCCAGAAAGCCGGCCCGATGTCACCTACATCCTCCAATAGTATTTATACCGTATGGCTCATGTTTTAATTGAGTGGCCACTGCCTTACCCAATGGTGGTTTTGTTCAGGAACATACAGTTTTATCTTCCCAACTTGAGTGTAAACTTCACAGGGGCTGGAGCTGGGTCTTAGGCCCTGTTCTTGCCACCCACCCTTCTACCTCCCTTCAGCACCCAGCCCTGGGTCAGGCTGCGTGCTGAGGTGATGGCTGTGGTCATTAACAACCTGTATCTGGGCCCAGTTTCCTGGGTTTTAATCCTGCCTGCTACTGTACTGACCACGACCTTTGGCAACTCAGCCTCTTAGTCTGTAACATGGTAGATCATAATGGTACCTGTCTCATCGGGTTGTTGAGAAGGTTGCATGAGGTACAGGGTGAAAAGGGCTTAGAACAGTACGGAGAGTGCAGTAGACATGATAGAGGCCTTCGCTGTTGTTTTTCTTCAATAAATATCTTCAGGAGAGAGGTGGAGGCCTGTGGGCAGTGAGAGTGGGAGAGACTCAGGAACCTTTCTCCACACTCTGCCTGGGCCACAGGCATCCATCCCCACCCCTTTACCAACCAGGGCATGTGCTTCCCAGGAGTGGAGAGGAGATGCCATTGCTGAGAGAGAATGCCGAGGTGGAATGGACAGGATTTGGTGCGTGTCGGAGTGGAGGATGGGGGAGTACATGTGGAGTTAAGAATGTCTTCCAGCTTGGGTGGCTGGGTCGACAATGATGATATTAGCTGAGTGGAATGGGTTAGAAGGGAAGGCAATGAGTTCAGTGATAGACCTACTGGGTTTGCAGTGTCTGGCCTACATCCGGGTGGAGCCACCCAGTAGCAGGGACAACAACAAATAACATGTATTGAAAGAATATCCTGCCTGGTAACCATTCCAAACCCTTCACTCTTTGTTGTTGTTTATTAAATATACTAGGGGCCCAGTGCACAAAAATGTGTGCACTCAGGAGGGGGTCCCTCAGCCCGGCCTGTGCCCTCTTGCAGTCTGGGACCCTTTGGGGGATGTCCACCTGCTGGTGTGCCTGGCCAGCCTGGGTGAGGGGCTGATGGCTGTTTGCAGGCTGCCCACAGCCCCCCATTGGAGACCCTCACCCCATGGGGATGTGGTCAGCCTGGGTGAGGGGCTGAGGGCTGTTTACAGGGTGCCCACAGCCCCTTCAGGGTTCAGGTCCCTACTGGGGTGGCTGGCCAGCCTGGGTGAGGGGCTGATGGCCGTTTTCAGGCTGCCCACAGTCCCTTCAGGGTTTGGGTCCCTACTGGGGTGCCTGGCCAGCCTGGGTGAGGGGCTGAGGGCTGTTTGCAGGCTGGCCACAGCTCCCATTGACCCAAGGTTCCAGTGAGGCTGGCTGGCAGCAGGTTCTGGGGTTTATTTTATCTTCTATAATTGAAACTTTGTTGCCTTGAGCAGAGGCCACAGCCTGCCTAGGCAGGCAACGAAGCCTCCTGTTTGCTTCAGCTCCGTGGCTTCTATAATTGAAACTTTGTTGCCTTGAGTGGAGGCCACAGCTGGCCTAGGCATGCAGTTTCCTCCATTGGTGGCCTCCTGTTTGCTGTAGCTCCATGGCTGCTGGCTGCCATCTTGGCTGGGTTAATTTGCATATCATCACTCTGATTGGCTGGTGGGCATGGCTTGGCTGGGTGGGCGTGACTTAGGTGTAACGGAGTGAGGGTTAATTTGCATATTACTCTTTTATTAGATTAGATTAGATATTTTTATTTATTTCAGAGAAGAAGGGAGAGGGAGAGAAAGAGATCTAAACGTCGATGAAAAAGAATCAT
The DNA here is from genome assembly GCA_004026665.1 of Murina feae. Lineage (NCBI taxonomy): Eukaryota > Metazoa > Chordata > Mammalia > Chiroptera > Vespertilionidae > Murina > Murina feae. The sequence goes on along the minus strand of PVJC01009235.1, from coordinate 16,012 downwards.
TGATTGGCTGCTTCCTGCATGCTGCCTACTGGGGAATCGAGCCCACAACTTGGGCATGTCGCCTGAGTGGAAATTGAACTGGAACTTCTGGTTCATAGGTTGATGATCAACCACTGAGCATCTCACTGGTTTTCATCCATTTAGGCTCACAGCCATCCTGTGAAGGAGGCACTCTTGTTATTCCCATTTTACAAAAAAGAAAACTAAGTGCACAGTGATTCAGCCATTTGTGTAAGGCCACACTGCTGATGAGGGTGGCACAGGGACTTAGGCCATCTGGTACTGGAGCTCCCACATTGAGCCCCTCTCTACAAAGACTGTATCCGAGGCTTCTGAGGGAGATGAGACGGGTCCGGAGATGTAGATGTGGTCAAGCCATGGTGATGTCGGTCCTGCTCTGGGCGAGACTGCAAGGTGGGGGTGGAGTGATGGTTCTGCTCCAGGGGAGACTGCGGGGTTGGGGGGCGGGGTGTTGGCTGAAGGAAACTCATTTGCTGGCATAAGTGAACATCATTGTGGAAGATACAGGTTCAACATAAGTTATGACGGCATGAAACTTGCTATGGACTGAAATCCATATGTTGAAGCCCTAATGTGTTGGTATTTGGAGTGGAACCTTTGGGAGGTACGTAGATGGGAAGAGACTGGAGAGCCATCTCTGTCAGCCACGTGGGCCATGAGAAGGACACATGTAAGAGTCGCCACCAGAACGCTGAGAAATAAATGCCTGATGTCCAAGCCACCCAGACTTTAATATTTTGTTATGGCAGCCTGAGATGACTAATATAAACTCAAAAAAAAAGAGAAAAAGTCAACAGCTTGATGACAATAATTTGATACAACACTTATGTTGCCCTTTTCAGTCAACAAGGTTTGTTTAAATTGCTTTCAAATTCCATAAAATAACACTCTTGTGAGGTAAGGAGGTAGTAAGTGTTATTATTGAGGGTACAGGAAGAAATGAATATGAGGACAGAATCCTAGCTAGATGCTTCCTGCTAAGTGTTTATTTAACAAAAGCCCTGAAAGAGGGTTTAGGTTGCAAAGTACTAGTTATGTCCTAAAGTTGAGAGTAATTTTCAACGAACTTTTAGGGTGGCGTGGCTTGGTACCGAACAAAATGAAGTGGCTGCTGATTTATTTTTTGGTCTACACATGCCTGAATTGTCATACCAAGGAGTTTAATACTCTCAGCTCTGGCCACATCAGAATCACAGTTACCCCAGGAGCTTTACGAAACTGCGCACCAGACCCTGCAAATTTCGGTTTGGCCGGTCAGGAGCAGATTAGTGCCTTTTTTTTTTTTTTTTTTACTAATGCATTTTTAAAATAGGTGCGCTTTTTATCAAGATGATGGAATGATATAGTATTTATTTCCTTTTCACTCCAGCATCTCACTGAAATTATTTCCTCAAAAGGTATAAGAAAAAAAAATCCATAGCAGAGCAGGCAGACAGGAAAAGGTACAATCACCTGAGAATAAATGTTGAGGCTTTTCTGGAAAATACCAGCAGATGAAGTTGGATTTAAAAAGAGTAGAAAATTCAAAAGGATCTGGCCTGACCTGCTTGAGCCAGGAAGAAACGCCACAGCGCCATCTAGTGGAAGTCTGAAGTAGGCCTTGGAGTGCTTGATTATCAGGCTAATTAATTAAGATAACCCTGTTCCCACCTGCTTCCTCATGCTCAGCAGCTGGTGTTTCCACCTGCTTCCTCCTGCCCAGCATCTGGTGGCAGCGCTTGTCCCCGGGCAAGAGCTGCAAGAACAGTTCTTTAAATAAAATTCAGGCTGTCTTGGGGTGAGACTTCCCAGCATGGCAACTGAGGCAACTTGGGACTTTGAGGGGAGTGAGGCTCGGTATGCTTGTCCTACTTTGGTGGAGGGGTTGGTCACTTGGGTGGGGTGCTCCACCCCCACCCCTGCTGCCCCTGCTCACACACACAATGGGAAGCAAGCTGTGTGAGCTAGCAGTACGTCTGCCCACTTAGGTGCCGATTCTCACAGACGCCCCTAGATAGCACTGAGTTCAGGGGAGGGGACACAGATACAAATAGACTTTCTGGGGTGTGTGCTGGATAAAACAATATCTGGAACCAGATTTGACATGAGCAGCCAATTATTAGCCATAGCCTTCGCTGATTCTCCTAGACGGATTGCTTAGTGCCTCTGTTTGCCTGTTAGTAGAGGGGAGATGAAATGGTGAGAGCGAGAATAACAAGCACTGCTCGTTTCTGTCTGGTCCCCAGTCACTTTCACATCTATGAAGTGAGCATTATAACCCAACTCTGTGAGGCACGGTTACTTGTACTCCCACTTCACAAATAAGACAGCAGAGGGTCAGAGAAATGAAAGGGCTCATTCAAATTCACACAGGTAATACATGGCAGAGCTGGGATGCAAAACTAGGTTTGGGGACATCAGTTCATGCTTTCTTTTCACTTGCCATATAGTTTCCAACTTAATTTTAACTACTTGATAAACATTTGTTTCTAGATGATAGAATGGACATGGGTTCTTGAGGTACCATTTGTTATATGTGCCAACCTAGTGGATTAATGAAGCAGCAAAATATTGAGAAGTATTCTCAAATGATAGCTCTTGTGTGAGATGGCAGTGGTGAAAAGGACAGATTAATATATTAAAAACGGGTTAATTTAGGGATTTGATTATAGGTGGATAGAGTGTGTATTAGCTTCCTGAAGCTGCTGTAACAAATTACCACACTTTTGGTGACATAAACCAGCAGATATTTATTTTTCTCATGGTTCTTGAGTCTAGACTTCCAAAATCAAGGAGTCAGCAGAGTCATCTTCATCTGAAGGCTCTAGGGGAGGTTGTGGTCTTTGCCTCTTCCAACTTCTGGTGATTCTTGGCATTCCTTGACTTCCTGGCTTGTGGCTACATCACTCCAATTCTTGCCTTTTCCTCTGTATCATCAGCTTCTCCTACGAGTCCCTGTGTTTTCCCCTCTTCAGTTTCTTACAAGGATACTTGTCATTGGATTTAGGGCTCACCCAGATAATCCAGGATGATCTCATCTTAATATTCTTAACTTAATTGCATCTGCAAAGACCCTTTTTCCAAACGAGGCCACATCTTGAGGGTCCAGAGATCTGGATGTGGACATATCTTTTTATTTTTTTCACAGTGAAATAAAAATCCTTGGCCCTTCCACCCAGTGATGTATATTTATACAGCAATGGGTACACTTCATCCCTAGGGACTAGGTCCTTGTTATATTTTCTTAAACACCAGCAGGTAACAGTTGTTAGATGGAAAACCAGAGCTTTTCTTGAGCCTTCTGCATGCCTGTTGGTAACATTTCCTATGCCTCCTTCTCTTCTTCCTCCTCTTCAGCTTCCTAAGCAAGCTATTTGGATTTTCAGTCTTGGAAACTGCTATTCAGAAGAGAGGCGGCAATTAAGTGAAAGAAAATCAGAAATCTGTTCTGTGGTTTCTGTATTCTTTCATAGTGGAAAGGAGTAGGTTTACTCAGTTCCAGATGGGGAAGAAAGAAAAAGTCTTAGGAAGCGAGTGGATACTGTACTGCTGGAGTCACTCACATTCTTCAGTTTGCAGATGGAAAACATTGAGAATCATAAGGCTTATATAAGGTCACTTGGCAAGTTGTAGGCTGACCCAGGATTAACGCTTGGAGCTGCTGAGTTCTCCACTTCGATCCCCTGAATCATAGTGCACCTCAGGGGTTCTTACTCCATTAATCTTCGGTTGTCTGAGCAGTACGTGAGGGTCTTGACACTCACAGTCAAACAAACACACAGGGGAAGTTAAGCCTTGAATTTGTTGTGTTTGAGCTGTATTCAATAAGTGAGTAAAAAATATGACTGCTGTGATTGTACTGTCCAGGTCTCTAAGCTGGCTAGTGGGATATTGTCTGGAAGCAATGAATTTTCTAAAATTCTGTACTAATATCTACCACTGGCAATGCCTTTCTTGAATCAAACTAAATTGTCTATAGGATTACCATGGCTGGAGTCATTGTGTGCATGAGAAAAACAACAAAAAACAGACGATAGCCTTTTTTTTTTTTTTTTTAATCTTCACCCGAGGATATGTTTATTGATCTTAGAGAGAAAAGAAGGGAGAAGGAGAAAGAGAAAAATGTCAATTAGATGCCTCCTGTACGTGCACTACCAGGGGTTGAACCCACAGCCTGGGTATGTGCCCTGACCCAGATTGAACCTGCAACCTGGGATGATGCTGCAGCCAGCTGAGCCACCCGGCCAGGGCAGCCTTCCTTCTTAATGAGGACCTCCTCCAACTATTCGTCTTAAGAGCATGTTTTCCCTTTGCAGACTTTGAACTGCTTTGAACTCATTTTTGAGGTCAACCTTCCAAGATTGCAGCAGAATCGGAGGTATTTGGGGAGCTGGAGTAAATGTTTAAGTAAACTAGGCCAAGAAAACTTTGCTTCATCTCAGGAGCAATTGATAGCTCTAACAGGTACTGGTGGGTGGCGTTACAGCGTAAGGCCCAATTGCCAGGCAATACTGCCGGGTTCCCAGTACTTCCAAATGACAAACAGACTTGCCGGAAGCATGTTTGTTCACAGTGTTATGCTTTGAATCATTTTGTCTATAAATTTAGTGCTTTATTATTATTATTATTTTGCTAACGCTTATCAAATCTAACGCACTAAGATTCCTTTTATGGTAAGCACATTACTGAACAACTACAGGCCACAAATCTTACGTTCAGAAAGTTCACATGTGTTTTTTTAATTTGAGCTCATAACCGCATGGGTTCATTGCCACTGCCTGGGGGAGTTTTCAAGGTTCATTTTTACTTTGTCATCTGAAGGACTCAAGAACACTCCTGGTGTGTATCTAAGGTTGAGAGTCATGTTGGTAGTTATGTTGGCATTTAAGCTTGCCAAACTTTTAGAGGGACTCAGTGGGCCAATAATAACTTGAAATATGTCTTGTTGAGAATAAACTTCTGAAAAGCTTAAAATCCAAAAAGGTTCTACAAATTTATCAAATTCCTGGTTTGATCAGCATATGGGCCTCAGGCTCAAGTTTGTTTGCTCTTTTTGCTTGGACTCGAAAGTCATTGCCTGAATTTGCAAGGCTAGTAGAAATCAGTGGCCTAAGACGAACCTGGCCTAAATGATGTTATCTACTCGATGTCGGCCAGGCAGGCAATAACGCTTGCGTAAGGAGCACATGGGCCGTCCTACAGAGATGGCCTGCTTTCTAGATTGCTCCTTGTAGAATTTAAACCCCAGTATGAGCATGTTTGGCACATTGGACCGATTTTCTCCAAATTGGTTTCTTTAGGTTTATCCATTTCACCGTTAAAAGTGGTCCCCAGCGAATGCCCTTGTCTGAGAAGTAACTTCCTGATTACTTTCCTGGCACCTCATGCAATGTGTTTGCCTCCCCTGTCCTACGGATTTCTCACTGCTGTGTTGTTCCATCTTTGCTTTGTCACTTTCGCCCTATGCGCCTTCTGGTCTGACTCAACTTTCATTGGCTCCCATGAATGTCATCTACCTGTGCCCGAGGCTCCTAGTTCCCTGGCCCTGAAGTAGGTCTGGGCTTCCTGGGTCAAACAAAAATGGATCTACAAATGACTTAGTCTCACAGAGAGCTTCTAGATATAGTTGGTGGATCAAAGATGTGTTAGGAAAACATGGTTCAACATCTCTAACCCTGACCTTACTCAAGATGTTTTCTTATCCTTCCTTCCCACACCTGCCCAAAAAAGGTTGAGAACCTCATGAGAGCCACTCATTTTCAGCTTTGTCAGTGGGTGTGAGGAAAACAGTCATTACTGACTTTGGAAGCCTAGGAAGGTGTCATTTTGACAGTACCGAGAACTCAAGTTTTCTGTTTGCAATACTTGCAAAACCATTTGCAGTTTAGGAAGTGGAATATTCCCAAAGCTTCTCCAGTGACATGACTTGGCTTTGATTTGCAGGAGTGAAGGTCAGTCCAAGGACATGCAATGCTCAGCTTGCAGTGACCAAGCATCAGTTTTTTCTAGGGGTGACTGCATTGGTCCCCGTTGGAATAAGGGAAGAAATGGTGCTAAGAAATGCTGCGTCTTTGATTGACATGGTGGCTAGGGTCTGGTTGCAGCTTTCCCAGAAACTTACGTTTGCTCCCTCAGGTGTCAGGAACTATTGTACTGACAGGTGAAATAGCTGTGCTGTTTACAGAGAAGGCTGGAACTTTGTGTTGCTGAGTACAAGCCCTCCAGAGTAAGTATCCATTTAGTGGTTCCTGCCAATGGTTATTGTAGTTATTTTATTTCCATAGTTATGTACTTAACAACCTCCCCAAGCCATAATTGTCTTTACATTTTATTCTTAATTACTTGAAAGGTAAACTGATAATGCAGAGAGCAAATGCGCACTGCTATTAATTAAAATCCCCAGGAAATGGGACAAACTGAAGAGAAAAGTGCTTTTTCTAAAAAAAAAAAAAAAAAGTAAGTATACCTTGCCACACCGTATGGAGAATCTTGCACCCACATATAGTTGTAGCTGGTACTTCTTGAGCCCCATGCAACATATCCTGGGCGCACCTCGGATTTCAGGCACAGCTGTGGTGGACGATTCTCACGCAAAAAGCCTGCTTACATTCTCTGATTTTTGCCTGAGGGTTTTGCCCTGAGGCCTCTGGAGTTTCCTCAGACACCGCTAAAGCCTATCCCAGATGCAGGGGAGTTCACACCCTCTCAGCCAGTGGGTCAGGAGACCTAACCTGTCGTCCTTCAGAGGTGCAATTCTAAGGGCATTTTACTCTGATGCTTAGAAGTCCTCGGTGAGATTGAGCCCTGCAATGGCACATCAAGAGTGAAGTTTTCATTGTCTTTTCCTTCTCCCCTCATTCAGTCTCTTGTCTCCCTGAGATCACCTCCTAGTCCTTTGTCTCAGGTTGTGCTTTGGGGGAGTCCGACACCCTGGAATGATGAAGCGATCATTAGAAGCATCTTTTTTTCCAGGTCTCCTTTTAACTCTCTGTAGATAAAGATATCATTTCCAGATCTTTAAAAAATTTGGAGTCCAGAAAAATGGAAACATGAAGAAAGGGATTATTTGCTTCTCATGGCCATGTTAAAAAATAAAAGAATTTTCAGAAATCCTGCATTCAGGCAGTTATGGCTTTGGACAGTTCGAGAAGCACATTCTTCACACCCCATTTTCAATTATGGGCTTGTCATTTGATGCTTCAACCAGAGTTTGTCACCTAATGGCTGCTCCCAGTTTAGAACAACATATGTAGACTTGTAAGATGAGACCAGGAAAAGTCATGTGGTCAACCCCTCTGGCCCCTGACAGAGCAGGAGTTAAACTCAGTGTCTTGTTAGGGAACAAACGGAAAGATATTCCACAGTGAGCTATGAAGACCAGCTTCTGGGAAGGCTGGTTCCCCAGGCTAGGATCCATTCAATCTGAAGTTTTGGTCTTAAGTGCTGTTTGTTGATATGAGCTAACGTGGGTCTCCAAAGTGGAACTCCTGTGCTCAGAGTCCTGAAGCCAACCTGGAACCAAACTCTGAGTTCCGAGGTGATGAGCTGCCCAGTTCTAGTGTTTAGAGCAGCACCAAAGCCCTCTTTCTAAAGAGGTTCACTACATGCGATTTTGACGGAACACGTTCGAGATAATATGAGTTTCATCATGAGTCAGATGTTTTCTGGTGTAACCTAAGGTCTAAAGATAAATGGGATTTTGACCTGCAGGTTTTGAGAGAAATTGAGTGTAATTTGTATTCCTTGTGTAATTCATTGCAAACGTATCCACATTAGATTTTATGTCACTTTATATAGCTATACAATTCAATGGGAAAACAACATTCTAAAGTGACATTTTAAACAAATGATTAGCAAGATTGTAAATGGACTTCTTTGTCATTTTATGAAATGAATGTTTGAAGATTCTGCTCACATCGCATATGTGTCTCTGCCCTGGGTAATCTCTGATGTGGCTGGCTGCCTGCTTCTTTGTTCTCTGCTTGTTCAATTGAAATTGGGGCTTCATCGAGATCGGTGTCATGACTTTGGTGTGTTAGGTACAATCAAAGCGTAAGAGGGATCAGAATGTGGTTCACGGGACTGTTTTAGCGAGGATGAGGTTGATCCCAGAATTTGTAGAGCTCTTTAAAGTATTTAACAAATTGAGAGCACATTCTGTGTAACAGGCACTGCAGTGGAATATAATGCAGTGGTCTAGTTCCTATTCCTCCCGGAGCTCCTGTTCTCACCCAAGTGTGAAGGGTGCGGTGGGATAAGTTCTATGATGCGGTGGACCCCAGACTTGGGAGACCTGGCAGCGGGGACATGTAATCTCTAACTGCAGAGTGTTTGGCAAGGCTTCCAAGTGAGCAGATGCTAGGCTGATTTAAAAAAAAATATATATATATTTTTTATTGATTTTATAGAGGAAGGGAGAGGGAGAGAGAGAAACATCAATGATGAGAGAGAATCATTGATCGGCTGCCTCCTGCACACCCCACACTGGGGATCGAGCCCACAACCTGAGCATGTGGCCTTTGACTGGGAATTGAACTGTGACCTTCTGGTTCATCGATCAGCACTCAACTACTGAGCTATGCTGGCTGGGCAAGGCTCACTTTTGAATAAGAAAGTAAGATGAATGAGGATTGTGATAATGAAACATCCTTAAATAATTTATCTTTATTGTTGAAAATACTACAGGTGTCCCTTTCCCCCACTGACCCACACCCACATTTTTGGAAGAAGAGGGTTCAGAAACACAGGTAGCAAGAGCAAGTACTTCAGGACCTGCAGTGTGTACAGCTGGAGCACGTGGTGTGAGGAAATCACGCGAGGATGAGGCTGGCCACATCAGGACGTGCTTGTACTTTAATCCATGAAGGAATTTGAATTTTATCACAGAGAAAGGGAGGTGCTTTTGATGTTGTTTAAGCAGAGTCAGATGGTCAATATATACAGAATATTTTGGTATTAAAAGGGAAAGGTATGTGGGACTTGAGAGAGTGGCTCAGGTGGGGGCAGGAAGACCAGTGATGAGGCTCTCGCAACAGTGCAGGGAGAAAATTAGGAAAGCCTAAACTCCTAGGGATTGAGAAAAGAGGAGGAATTCGAAAGATGTCAGGCGGAATAATAACAGAATGTGGGCTTTAGTGGAGAGAGGGAAGGGACGTGTTGAGGATGATCCCAGATTTCCAAATCAGACAACTGGGATGAAGTGCCATTCTGTTCTGTGGTACAGGGACTCGGTTTCGAAGGAAGTGGCTGTGAGGTCACTATTGGATATGTTGAGTGTTTGAAGGATGTGGCCATGAGGTCACTATTGGATATGTTGAGTGTAATATATCTGGGCTGTGGGACATCCAAGTGGAGACATCTGGTAGGCAGCTAAATATGTGGTTCTAGAACTCCAAACACACATTTGAACTGAACATATTTATTTATGAATTGTCAGAAAATGGGATGTGGTTTCAGCTCAGGGAGAGCTGGAGCTAGAATTCTGGAAAATTAGAGAGGGAGTCAGAGAGTGTCCTTGGTTTCTGACACAGCAGCCAAGGACAAAGGAATTTCCAAGAGAAGAAAGGTCAATAGTGTTAGAGGTCATAGAAGATGAGGTTCTATTAGATATAGTGAAAAAAGGTCACTGGAGAGCTTGGTGAGAATAGTGTAAGGCAGAGGTGAGGATAAAGGCCAAGTTGTGAAGATTGGATAGTGTAGGAGAGTGTAGACACGTCTCTGGATTTTGGCTGTGAAGGAAAAGCTAGAAATAGGATGATAACAATGAGAGTCAAGGCCAAGGAAGGGTTGTTGTTCTTGAATGAGAGGGACCTCAGCCAGAAGAGAGCTGTGGGCTAAAGTTATAGTCGAGAGAGGAAGTGGAACCAGGTTCCTATTGAGGCCAGAGAAATTGGGATTCTGAGTACTAGTGAAGAGATCAATCTGAGAAGGAGGGGGATATACCTCTTCCACTGAAATGGAATGGAAGGAGGTCTGATTTTCGGAATGGAACAGGAAATTCAGGGAATGTTGATGTTTGCTTCCTGGGGGCTAAGGGAGTGAGATAATCTGTTAATGGTTAAAGAAATGGAGAAATGAGGTAGGAGTTTCCGATTGATGAAGATTTGTGTGGACTGAGGAGAAAACTGATGATACGTACAGAAGGAGAGCTGGGCAGTTGTAATGGGTTGAATTCTCCCTCCCACAACCCCCCCACACACCCAGTTTTATATGTTGAAATCCTAATTCCCAAGGTGATGGTATTTGGAGGTGAGCCTTTGGCAAGTAAGTAGGTTTAGGTGAGGTCATGAAGGTAGGGTTCCCATGATGGGATTAGTGCCATTAAAAGAAGAGGAAGAGACACCAAGCCTTGCTCTCTCCACCATGTAAAGACATGGCAAGACGGTGGCCACATGCAAACAGGAAGAGTGCTCTCACCAGACACCAGATCTGCTGGCACCCTGATCTTGGACTTCCCAGCCTTTGGGATAATTTTTTTTTAATCACACTCTTTACCCACTCTGGTATAGAATGGAAAAGAAGGATTTTAGATCCCACTAGGGTGTGAGGTCTTAGATAAAATGAGAGGTGCTTAGGGTCTGGAGAGCTTGTGGAGTCAGAGAGCAAGCAAATGTGAGTAACTGAGAGCCGTGGGGAGTCGTGTCCTTGGTAGACAGCCTTGGCTTACTATTGTTGACCACTTTGACTTTTCTTGGAAAAATACCAGTAACATTAATTTACAGCCAATCACTTGCAACAACGTCTATTAAGATTTTACTTTCCTTTGATTTCTAAGTAAGTTTTAGAAATTTTACTTATTTTAATAGTGTGTCGTCATCTAAAACTTAATGTCTTTAAAAATTGTATTTCATTTGGTAATAAATTATTTGGTAATAAAAAGGGAGTATAAAATTTATTTTGTGGAACAAAAAATAGATTGTTCCATTAAATCAAATGTTCAAAAGGAATGATACAAACTCTAATGAATATATATGAAGACTGATTGGAACTGCCAATATATGCAGATGCATAAATCTTCAAGAATGAACACCAGAAAATGATACCTAGTGATTGAGATGTTGTCATTGGGAATGAGGATATTCAAAGGGAAGACATTTAGATAGCTGGACCTTCTTGAAACTCATATTCACTCTCCTTGTGCATAGGTACTAAGTTATCTGAGTTAACAGCATTTATAATGACACTAAATTTAGAAAAATAAAAATAATGAAGAGGAGGGAAAGTGCTAGCATGGTGATTTGCAGTGACACACGTCTAAATGCCTAGCTGTGAATGTGTGACCTTGTGATTGCACTTCTGTGTATGTGTCCTGGTTTGCTAATTCCAGGCACCAAGTTCGCTGTACTTGTTAATGCTTTTTTCTTTCACTTCAAAACATCAGTGAAAGGCATCAGGATGCATCATCACACCTTATCCTCAGTGGCCTCCAAGCTTTTCTGTCCTGTAAATTTTCAGAGGATGAGGTCCAGGGCAGAAACAATCCAAAGGCAGCAAAGTGGCCCCTAGAGGCAGATGAACAGAATGAATGAAGCACTGTGTTCACTTAGCTGTTCTGAATTCAACCAAGCCCAGAGATAGAAGCACCTGCCCTGCAGTCATAAACCACAAAGAATATTCATTGCCATTAAAGATTTAATTTTTGAAGTTCAAATAGCCTGTCCATCATTGTCAATTCATTTGTACCAAGAGCCCAAGGTAACGATTGTCATGGTAATGCAGACACTTTGGGGGATTTATCTGCAGACCAGATAAAACAATTCATTTTACTCAGATTTTTCCTAATTTTGAAAATCTGTCCCTTACTTTTCTTGTTGGAAAATTGGAGTGAGTTTTCCACTTACAGATTTGTCACGGACCTGAGTTTACTCATTCCATTCTGACCTGACAAGTGTAGGTGCTGGTTCTCAGTACTGACATTGGTGCCTGCCTTCCGTCTCTGCCTTCCAGAATGGTCTCTCTGTGGTGGTAGGCAATGACCACATTCAGCACCTGAAAGGGAAAGAAACAATCTCTGAGACAACTGTTGCAGACCTCCTGGTGCTGATGACTTATAACTATTCAATTTGTGATCCCCAGAAGGGACTAGGCTAATGGTGACACTCAGATCCAGGTAATGTTAAGAGAGGCTCATTGTAGAAGAACAGGCTGTTCTTCTACTAGTGTATTCCAGTCAAATGGGATTTACTAGAGTTGATGTGGTGGAAACTTTGATCTTCAACATCAGATCTTCTCCCCCCTCCCCTACATTGCCCCCCATTATGGTGTTAGCTCTGAGAGGGAGATAAGGGCATTTCATAAGCCCACATTATTCAGGCTGACAAGTATGCTAAACTATGTGATACCAGTATCAACAGGCATTAACTTCAAGTATGATGCTTAGTAAGGTGCAGGGGAATCATTGGTTGTTAGAGATGGGAGTAGGATTGGGGGTGGGCCAAGGGTTAGCTAGGATTTCATGTTTTGGTAAATACCATCATGAATCAGTAAACAATATGAATACTTATTCCTGGCCCATAGAATACAGGCAGAAGATCTCTCTGAGTCGGAATAGGTACCATTTTGGAAATTAACACCAGATACTTATCCTAGCTACTGTGTAAATACTTATGCCAAGTGCTGGCTATAAAAACAAAAGGTGCATCAATATTTAGATTACTTTTTTTTCATGTGAAACAAGCTCGTACTTAGAAATGAGACTAAGAGATATGGGCAATGCTATGTCACCTGGTAAAAGTAGATTTCACAGGATAAATAAGTTGCTTTATGGATATAAGGTCAACACCACAGAATAAAATGAAAGTTTATAATGCTCTCCATTATATGCCTAAGGAATTCATGCACCCACTGAATCACCTGATACATGTAATATTTAACTGTTGCAGTCTTAGCCTAGTGGCGTCTCATTCTTTTGCCTACTAAAATGGGAGTGGAATTTTTAGAAAATATGGGTGGTAGAACCTCTACTGGGCTTGACTTCTCAGAATGTGTGTTGTAAAAAAAAGCTCTGCCGGTGATCTGCTCGTCTACCATTGTTGACAGCCTCAACCCAAGAGGCCATCTTCATAAGACTTTCCCCTATGTTCAGAACAGTATTATTTACATCTAGGGGGCCGGTACACAAAAATTTGTGCACTCAGGGGGTGGGGGTCCCTCAGTCCGGCCTGTGCCCTCTTGCAGTCTGGGACACCTCAGGGGGGGATGTCCACCTGCTGGCATGCCTGGCCAGCCTGGGTGAGGGGCTGAGAGCCATTTTCAGGCTGCCCACAGCCCTTCAGGGTTTGTGCACCGGGGGGTGGGAAGGCTGGTGAGTGTAGGCCTGGATGTCTCGCACCAGAGGGCCCACGCCTGGTGGGCCCACACTGCTGAGGGGACACACCTGGCGCAGAGCTGGGTGGCAAGCCAGGGGCGGACGCTGGTGCAGGATCCCTCGGTGGGGCCCTGCTGCTGAGCAAACACACCCGGGGTGGAGCTGGGCAGTGAACTGGCTTCGGATTCTCTGCACTGTGCAGCAGACAATCCCGCATGCCCTGTGGAGGCCCCTGGGGGGCGGATGAAGGTAGCAGACCCTGGACGGGTGTTCCTGGACACCCTGCGGAGGCCCCCAGGGCAGAGCCAGGCAGTGGACCCAGGACAGGCATTTCTGGATGTCCTGCAGAGGCCCCTGGGGGGCAAAGCCAGGCAGCAGACCCAGGACGGCTGCTCCTGCACACCCTGCAGCGGCCCCGTGCTCCTGCATGCCCTGGGGAGGCCCCCAGGGGGTGGAGCCAGTACAGGCGCTCCTGGATACTCCTCGGAGGCTCCCGGGGGTGGAGCTAGGCAGCAGACCCAGGACAGCTGCTCCTGGACGCCCCGAGGAGGCCCCAGGCCAGACCCCCCCTCCCACTGAGCTGACACACCTGGCACAGCTATGCCGGCCGGCCGTGGAGGCTCCCAGTGCAGAGCCGCCCTGCCAGCCTCCATCTTGGCTGGGTTAATATGCATACAGCCGCTCTGACTGGCTGGTGGGCGTGGCTGTGAGCAGAGGCTCAGCCAGCCTAGGCAGGCAGTTGCAACAGAAGCCTTTGGTTTGCTCTAGCTCCATGGCTGTTGGCCTCCATCTTGGCTGGGTTAATTTGCATACAGCCGCTCTGATTGGCTGGTGGTAACGGTCAATTTGCATGTTTCTCTTTTATTATATTAGATAGCTAATATTTGGACAGCTCAAGTGCCCAGCAGTAGATGAATGGATAAAAAAGCTGTGGGACGTTTACACAAGGGCATACCATGCAGCTGTGAAAAAGAGGGATCTTGTACCTTCTGGGACAGCATGGATGGACCTGGAGAATATTATGCTAAGTAAAATAAGCCAATCTGAGGAAGACAAATATTATATGATCTCACTTATTTGTGGAATCTAATGAACAAAATGAATTGACCAATAAAATAAGACCCAAAGCATAGAGGCATGGAACAGACTGACATACTTCCATGTGGCAATGAGGAGATGAGAAGAGATAAACCAAAGAACTTATACACTGAGTGGCCAGATTGTTATGACCACCTGACGTTTGTAGGCAAATTAGTTATAATTTTGTGCTGAAGTTGCTAGAGGGCCAGACTATTATAAATAGGGAAGCAGGTTGTTTACCAGAACAGTAGAAGTGATTTCCCCCTGAAGATATGAGTAAACAACTTGATTTAACAGCCTTTGAACAGCCATGCATATGGGCAATAAGGTGGTGAAGACCTGGGGTGGGTAGGAGCTGGGAGGAGAGGGTCAAAGAGAGGAATGGGAGACATCTGTAATATTGTCAACATTAAAAAATAAATATAGAATAAAAAAAGACTTTCCACAAAAAGAGGAAACAAGAGCATAACAGTCTCTGTTCTTTAGCTATGGAAATCCCTCACTCAGAGCCAGTAGATTTTAAATGTTTATGAAAAAGTGCAGTGTTATATACACTGAGTGGCCAGATTATATGACCACCCCATCAGTACTTCATTGGGCCACCTTTTGCCTTCAATACTGCAGTGATTCTTCTTGGCATTGACTCCATCAGATGTTGAAAGGTGATGCGAGGAATCTGACACCATGCCTGATGAATAGCACTGTTCAGGTCTGTGAGAGTTGATGGTTATGGAACCAGCTGCCTGATGGCACTTTTAACTTTGTCCCACAAATGCTCAATTGGATTGAGATCTGGTGATTGTGGGGGCCACCTAAGCAAGGTAAAGTCTCCCTCATGTTTTTGAAACCACTCCTGCACAATACAAGCACTGTGGCATGGCACATTGTCTTGTTGGAAGAAGCCATCTCCATTGGGATACGCCATCAACATGATAGGATGAACTTGATCAGCAATGATACTTAAGTAGTTGTGCTATTCAGACGATTGTAATGGTCTGGCCCACTAGCAACTTCAGTGCTAAATTATAGCTAATTTGCCTACAAAAGTCAGGTGGTAATAATAATCTGGCCACTCAATGTGTGTGTGTGTGTGTATATATATATTTTCACATCTATATGTTCATTAACAAAATATGCAAATTAAAGCAGCAGTGAGATGCCACTTTTTGTATATCAATTAACAGATTTAAAAAATTAGACCTTTAGGTCTCCCTTTGCCCTATTTCTGGTGATAGGGCTAAGAATTAGAACTTCACATCAAACTAATCTAATATAATAAAAGAGAAACATGCAAATTTGACCATTACCACCAGCCAATCAGAGCGGCTGTATGCAAATTAACCCAGCCAAGATGGAGGCCAACAGCCAAAGTCTTCTGTTGCAACTGCCTGCCTAGGCTGGCTGAGCCTCTGCTCACAGCCACGCCCACCAGCTAATCAGAGCGGCTGTATGCAAATTAACCCAGCCAAGATGGAGGCTGGCAGGGCGGCTCTGCACTGGGAGCCTCCACGGCCGGCCGGCATAGCTGTGCCAGGTGTGTCAGCTCAGTGGGAGGAGGGGGTCTGGCCTGGGGCCTCCTTGGGGCTTCCAGGAGCAGCTGTCCTGGGTCTACTGCCTAGCTCCGCC
>PVJC01009234.1:0-46382 GCA_004026665.1 Murina feae | reverse complement strand
CCCCACCAATCGTTCCCCACTCCCACACCACCCGCCACCGTGCCATCTCCCTCCGCCCACCTCCAGATCCCGTTCACCCTGCTGCTGGCACTGCACTGGCCTCCAGGACTGCCAGCTGCCATCTTGCCTGAGCTATTTTGCATACAGCCATTCTGATTGGCTGGTGGGTGTGGCTTACCCCCGTCCCGGAGAAATGGTTAATTTTAATATTTCGCTTTTATTAGTTAAGATAAAGCTAATATGCAAATTGACCAAAAAGCAGAACTACTGGTCACTATGATGTACACTGACCACCAGGGGGCAGATGCTCAGTGCAGAAGCTGCCCTTTGGTGGTCAGTGCACTCCCACAAGAGGAGTGCTGCTCAGCCAGAAGCCAGGCTCATGGTTGGCAAGCGCAGTGGCAGTGATGGGAGCCTCTCCTGCCACTGCAGCAGTGCTAAGGATGTCAACTCTGGCTTAGGCCTGCTCCCACACCCCAGTTTCCTCAGTTTAATCATTCCCTCATGTTGTGGAGGTCATTGCTCTCATGCAGACAGTTGTTATCCAGGCATTTTTCCTAAAGGAAGACAGTTGACCCACCCTATTGGGAAACACTTTGTCCCAAGGTGTGGAGTTTCTGAGGCACATTAAGAGACTAGGAATAACAATTAGCCTCTAGCAGAAGCAATTGCCCCACCCTGTTGGAAAAACGCTTGCCACATCTCAGTATGATTGCCTAAGGGCTATGCAAGACTGAATCCAAACAATCTGTAGGTTGTCTTTGCAGGCTTTGAGTGTTTGTCCAAGCTAATTAGTTAGAAACAGCATTTGACACAGTCCTGCACTAGAGATTGAAAGGTGTAGCATAACTACCTAATACATAGTCACAAACCCAAATAGGCAGCCAAAGTGAGGAGACAAAGAAACAATCCCAAATAAAAGAACAAGAGAATTCTCCAGAAAAAGAGATAAATGAAATGGAGATAATAAATTTATCAGACATAGAGTTCAAAATAATGATGGTAAAGATGCTCAACAGCATGAGAAAAGATATAGTAACTATTTTTAAAAATATATTTTATTCATTTTTTTACAGAGAGGAAGGGAGATGGATAGAGAGTTAGAAGCATCAATGAGAGAGAAACATTGATCAGCTGCCTCTTGCACACCCCCCACTGGGGATGTGCCCACAACCAAGGTACATGCCCTTGACTAGAATCAAACCCGGGACCCTTCAATCTGCAGGCTGATGCTCTATCCACTGAGCCAAACCAGTCAGGGCAAGATATAGTAATTATTAAAACAGAAACTTAAAAAATGACATAGCACAAATAAAGAACACATTGGAAGGAATACAGAGCAAATTAGGGAAAACTAAAGATCAAATCAGTGAATTAGAAGATTAGAATCAGTGAAAAAAGTCACTCAATTAGAGAATAAAAAAAAAATTTTAAAACAGGAGGACAGCTTAAAGGAGCTGTGGTACAATGTGAAATACAACAATATTAGAATAGCAGGTGTGAGAGATGAGGCAGAAAGACAGAAAGGGATAGAGAATGTGTTTGAAGAAATAATGGCAGAAAACTTCCCTAACCTGATAAAGGAAAAAGTCACACAAGCTCAGGAGGCACAAAGAACTCCAAGCAAGAGGAACCCAAACAAACCCATACCCAGACACATCATAATTAAAATGCCAAAAATTATAGACAAAGAGAGAAACTTAAAGGCAGGAAGAGAAAAGAAAACTGCTACCTACAAAGGAACTCCCATAAGGCTGATACCTGATTTCTCATTAGAAACTCTATAGGCCAGAAGGGAATGGCATGAAGTACTCAAGATGATGAAAAACAAGGATCTGAAACCAAGATTACTATATCCAGCAAGGCTATAGTAAAAAATATGTGGTGAAATAAAGAGCTTCCCAGACAAAAAAGGCTGAGGAGTTCATCACCACCAAGCCAGCATTACAAAAACATGCTTAGGGGACTGCTATAATGAGAAGGAAAAATAGAGAGAGAAACCTAAGCAGATAGAATTAAAATAGCAATAAATAAGCACCTACTAATAATAACCTTAAATGTAAAGACTTAAATACTACAATCAAAAGACATAGGGTAGCTTAATAGATACAACAATATGACCCAACTATGCTGTCTACAGAAAGCCCACATCAGAAACAAAGACACAGGATGAGAGTGAAAGGATGGAAAAAAATTTCCATGTAAAAGGAAAAGAAAAAAAGGCTATGGTATCAAAATTCATATCTGAAAAAACAGACTTCAAAATGAAAGTCATCACAAATGACAACAAAGGTTACTACATAATGTTAAAGGTATCAAACCAACAAGAGAATATAAACTGGGTAAACATATGTTTACCCAGAGCACCTAAAAAATAAAAATAAATAAATAAATGATAAATAAATAAATAACTTCTAGAGGACTTTAAGGGAGACATTGACAAGAATACAGTCATAGTAGGGGATCTTTAACACCCTGGATAGGTCTTCCAGACAAAAATTAACAAGGAAACAGTAATACAATGACCAGATGGATTTAATTGACATTTATGTTACATTTCACCCCAATGCTGCAGAATATACATTCTTCTCTAGTACATATGGGTCATTCATTCACAAAAATAGACCATATGTTAGGACACAAAACAAGTCTCTACACATTCAGGAAGATTGAAATAATATCAAATATCTTCTCAGATCACAGTGGAATGAAATTATAAATCAACTACAGTAAAAATACCCCAAAACATTCAAACACATGGAAGCTAAATAGCATGTTATTAAACAATGAATGGGTTACCAACAAGATCAAGAAAGAAGTTTTAAAAACTTCCTGGAAACAAATAAAAATGAATATACAACAAACCCAAATCTCTGGGACACAGCAAAAGCAGTCCTGAGTGGGAAATTCATAGCACTGCAAGCATACTTCAAAAAAAAAGGCAAGAAAAATCAGCAATAAACTATTTAACCATACAATTGAAAGAACTAGAAAGAGAACAATAAGCCAAGAGTAAGTAAAGAAGAAAGGAAATAATAAAAATTAGAGCAGAAGTAAGTGACATAGAGACTAAAAATCAATACAAAAAAATCAATGAAACCAAGAACTGGTTCTTTGAAAGGATTAACAAAATTGATGAAGCCAAACTCATCAAGAAACAAAGAGAGAGGACCCAAATAATTAAAATCAGAAATGAAAGTGGAAAAGTAATCACTGACACCACAGAATACAAAGGATTATAAGAAAATACTATGCACAACTATATGCCAATAAGCTGGACAATGTGGATGAAATGGACAATTTTCTAGAAAAATACAATCTCCCAAAACTGAATCAGGAAGGATCAGAAAACCTGAACAGGCCAATAACAATTGATAAAATAGAAGCAGTAATAAAAAAATAAAATAAAACTACAAGCAAACAAAAGCCCAGGTCTGGATGGCTTCATAGAAGAGTTTTCCCAAATGTTCAAAGAAAAACTAATAGCTATACTCCTCAAACTATTCCAAAAAGTCCAAGAAGAAGGGACATTTCCAAATTCTTTTTATGAGGACAGCATTATCCTAATTCCAAAACCAGATAAAGACACTAAAAAGAAAGAGAATTACAGGCCAATATCCTTGACGAACATAAATGCTAAAATCCTCAACAAAATATTAGCAAATCATATCTAATCTAATAAAAGAGTAATATGCAAATTGACCATCATTCTGCGACACCCAAGCCACGCCCACCAGCCAAGCCATGCCCATCATCCAATCAGAGCAAATGTATGCAAGTTAACCCAGCCAAGATGGCGGCTGGCAGCCACTGAGCTGGAACAAGCAGGAGGCTTTCATTGCAACTGCCTGCCTAGGCTGGCTGAGCCTCTGCTCAAGAAACAATATTTCAATTATAGAATCCACAGAGCTGTAGCAAACAGGAGGCCTCCGTTGCCCGCCTAGGTCTCGGCTCAAGGTAATAAAGTTTCAATTATAGAAGATAAATAAACCCCAGAACCTGATTCCAGCCAGCCTTGCTGGGACCTTGGGTCAATGGGAGCTGTGGGAAGCCTGAAAACAGTCCTCAGCCCCTCAACCAGGTTGGCTACACCCCCATGGGGGGTGAGGGTCTCCACTGGGGGGGCTTGTCCAGCCTGCACACAGCCATCAGCCCCTCACCCAGGCTGGCTAGGCATGCCAGCAGGTGAACATCCCCCGAGGGGTCCCAGACTGCAAGAGGGCACAGGCTGGGCTGAGGGACCCCCCCAGAGTGCACAAATTTTTGTGCACCGGGCCCCTAGTTAGGAATATATTTTTAAAATCATATACTGTGACCACGTGGGATTTATTCCAGGAATGCAGGGCTAGAACTACATTCATAAATCAAAAAATGTGATACATCCACATAATCAAATTAAAAGCCAAATATCACATGATCATATTAATAGATGCAGAAAAGGCATTCAACAAAATCTAACATTCATCTATACTAATTATAGCCTAGGTGGCATCATGCCCTGACATTGTCACAAGATGGCCATCACAAGATGGCCATCACAAAATGGTTGTGCACACAGCAGAAGCAAGGCCCGGCGGCTGCTTAGCACAGTAAGGCCTGGAGGTCCCGCAGCTCTGCACAGCATGTAGGAGGCCAGTCTTGGAGTCTCCACTCCCTCACACAGAGGAAGTGGGTCGCAGCAGGGGAGAGCAGTTGTGGGCCATTAGGCTGGCAAGGGAGGTCAGTTGGGGGGCGATCAGGCCAGCAGGGGAGCAGTTAGGCATCAATCAGGCTGGCAGGGGAGCGATTAGTGGGCAATCAGGCTGGCAGGCAGAAGTGGTTATGGCCAATCAGGCAGGCAGGCAGGTGAGCAGTTAGGAGCCAGCAGTCCTGGGTTGTGAGAGGAATGTTTCACTGCCAGTTTAGGCCCAATCCTACAGGGATCAGACATAAACCAGCAGTCGGACATCCCGTGAGGGGTTCCAGATTGGAGAGGGTGCAGGCCAGGCTGAGGGACAACCCTACCCCGTGCACAAATTTTGTGCACCAGGCTTCTAGTCTTTTATAAAAACTCTCAGCAGTGTGGGAATAGAGGGAACCTATTTCAAAATAATATATGACAAACTACAGTAAACATCATACTCAATAGGAAAAACGTAAAACCATTTCTCCTAAGAACAGGAAAAAAATAGGGATGCCCACTTTCACCACTTGTACTCAAGATCTTACTGGAAGTCCTAGCCACAGTGATCAGACAAGAAGGAGAAATAAAAAGCATTCAAATTGGAAAAGAAGAAGTAAAACTCTCATTATTAACAGATAACATGATATTATACATAGAAAACCCTAAAGACTCCACCAAAAAACTAATAGATTTAATAAATGAATTTGGCAATGTAGGAGGATATAAAATCAACATCCAAAAATCAGTGGCTTTTTTTACACACCAATAATGAATTCTCAGAGAAAGAAACTAACCAAATAATTCCATTTACCATTACAACAAAAGAATGAAGATACTTAGGAATAAACTTAACCAAGGAGGTAAAAGACTTGTACTCAGAAAACTATAGGACTTTGAAAAAAGAGATCGAAGAAGATATAAACAAATAGAAGAATATACCATGTTCATGGATTGATATAATAAACATCATTAATATGTCCATACTACCCATAGCAATCTACAAATTCAATGCAACCACCATTGAAATACCAACAGCATTTTTCACAGATCTAGAACAAATACTCCAAAAATTTATATGTAACCAAAAAAGACCCTGAATAGCTTCAGCAGTCTTGAGAATAAAGAACAAAATTGGAAGAATCACAATACCATATATCAGGTTTACTACAAAGCCATTGTAATCAAAACAGCCTGGTACTGGCACAAGAACAGATATATACATCAGTGGCACAGAACAGAGACCCAGAAATCAACCCTAGCCATTACTCTTGATTTAATTACTATTTAACAAAGGAGGCAAGAGCATACAATGGAGTCAAGACAGTCTCTTCAGTAAATGGTGTTAGGAAAATTGGACAGATACATACAAAAAAAAATGAAACCAGACCACCAACTTACACCATACACAAGCATAAACTTAAAATGGATAAAGGACTTAAATGTAATTCAGGAAATCATAAAAATCCTAGAAGAAATCATAGGCAGCAAAATCTCAGACATCTCTTGTAGCAATATGTTTACGTATATATTTCCCAGGGCAAAGGAAACTAAGAAGAAAATAAACAAATGGGACTACATCAAAATAAAAAGCATCTGCACAGCAAAAGATACCATCAACAAAATGAAAAAAGAACCCACTGTATGGCAAAACATATTTGGCAATGATACATCTGATAAAGGGTTAGCATCCAAAATATATAAGAAACTCATAAAACTTAACAGAAAGAAGATAAACTATCCAATTTTTAAAAATGGTCAAAGACCTAAATAGACACTTCTCCAAAGGGGACATACAGATGGCCAAGAGACATATGAAAAAATGCCCAAAGTCACTGATCATTGGAGAGATGCAAATCAAAATAACAATGAGGTATCATCTCACACCTGTCAGAATGGCTATCACCAACAAATCAGCAAATGACAAGTGCTGGCGAGGATGTGGAGAAAAGGAAACTGCTGGTGGGAATGCAAACTAGTGCAGCCATTATGGAAAACAGTATGGTGTTTCCTCAAAAAAATTTGAAATGGAACTTCCATTTGACCCAGTGATTCCACTTCTAGGAATATATCCTAAGAAACCCGAAACACCAATCAGAAATAATGCAAGTACCTCTATGTTCATAGCAATACAATTTACAATAGCTAAGATCTGGAAACAGCCCAAGTGCCCATCAATAGATGAGTGGATAAAAAGCTGTGGTACATTTACACCATGGAATACTATGCAGCAGTGAAGAAAAAGGATCTTCTAACCTTTGAGACAGAATGGAGGGACCTGGAGAGTGTCATGCTAAGTGAAATAAGTCAGTCAGAAAAAGACAAGTGTCACATGATCTCACATATGTGGAATCTAATTAACAAAATAAACTGATGAATGGAGTGGATCCAGAGACATGGAAGCATGGAACAGAGTATGAATTCTTGAAGGAAAGGAGGGGGAAAATCAACCAAAAACCTTGTATGCATATATACATAACCCGTGGACAGAGACAATAGAGTGGTGAAGGCCTGGGGTGGGGGGTGGGGGAAAGAGGAGGACATATGTAATACTTTCAACAATAAAGATTTCATAATAATAATAATAAATAAATAAAGTCATTTTATTAGTAAGTTTAATTCCACCTACAATCTTAATCCCCCTTTCCAATTTCAGAGAACATATTCCCAGGTTCTGGGGATTAGGATGTGGGCATCCTTAAGGGAGGCCATTATTCTGCTGGCCACTAACTGAGCCTGGTTCTGAAGTTACAGTGCTAGTCCCAACCTCCCAGCACTGTCGGAAATTTTCCGAGAGACTGCTGAATATGCAGGCCAGGGGCTCTGAAAATGCTGCTTGGATCTGCCCTGAACTCTGCTCCAGGTGCTACCCAGAGCCACCAGGGATAGAAAACGTCACCATTCCCACTGCAGAGCATCTGGCAATGTGACTAGGGCAGTAGGACATCATCAGGAGAGCTTGTGCCTTGGAGAGCAAAACAGAAATGATTGGAGACTTTAATTGACCCCAAACTGGGTGGGCAGCTGCTCCACAGAAGAGAAAACTCTGAGTCAGCTGGAAGGAGGAGGGAAGGAGGAAAGGAAGGGTAGGAGGGTGCAGTGTACGAGAGCTTTCCTAGGACACAGGGACCAGGTGGGCACTGCAGGGGAAAATCTCACAGGGTTCCAGGTCCCAACCTTGGTGTAGCTGGGAAGATGGACCAGTGGTTATCAGAGACACTATGGTGTGATGGGCACTTTAATGGAGCAAACCATGGCAAGGTATGAGCACAGGGTGTGATTTCCAACCACTGTTAGTTTTTTTATTTGTTTGGGGTTCTTTTATGATTAAATTTTTATTATTGAAAATAAAAATTTTAAAAAGTATATTACTCTCTGCACCTCAGTTTACTCACCTATAAAATAAGGATGATAATGGTACCTGTCTCACAGTATCATGGGAATTAAACAAAAAAAATGGCAGTAGAGAAGAAGAAAACAAAGCAGGCACTGGAGGCACCAAGGGCTGACATCAGTGACAGCAACAAGGTGGGGTAGCAGGTGATAACATCTGATGACAGGCTTCAAAGGGGATAGTCTTTGAAGTTAGAAGCAAGAGCAATGATCACTTAGAAGGAGCAAAAGGCAGTGAAAAAGAAATGCATTTTTCAAGTGCTAAGGTCCATGGTGTCTGAAATCAAAAGTCTCTCCTTGAGGACACTGCAGAGGCAGCAGTGTCCTCAGGGATAGTCAGGCTCCATGTAGAGCAGGAAGGCCAAGGGAGCATTCAGGGAAGTGGTGAAGATGTGTATCTGTTGATGACAGAGTAGGAACACCAAAGGGCACCATGGAAAGGTTTGAACAGATGAAGAGAAATGGAAGAAGGGTTAGGTTTCAGGATGTACAAAGCAGTATGGCAATAAGGGAACATACACTGAGTGGCCAGATTATTATGACCACCAAACATTTGTAGGCAAATTAGCTAAATTTCACGCTGAAGTTGCTAGAGGGCCAGACTGTTATAAATAGGGAAGCAGGTTGTTTACCACGACAGTAGAAGTGATTTTTTTCTGAAGATATGGGTAAGCAATGCAATTTAACAGCCTTTGAATGTGGGATGGATATATATATATATATATATATATATATATATATATATATATATCCTATATAATAAAAGGTTAATATGCAAATAGACTGAATGGTGGAACAACTGGAACAACTGGACAACCAGCCACAATAATGTGCTGACCACCAGGGGCATGTGTGGAGCAGGTGAGTGGAGGTGCCAGACCAAGACAGGGCACCAGTCATTGTCATTGGGGTGAGGCTCTGGTGGTTACTGAAAATTCTTTGCTCCCACACATTGTGGTCCTGTCTGGGGCTTGAACCTGCTGCTGGCTCTAGCCCTGCTCACACCCACTGCCAGTGCCAGCCCTGCTCGCACCTACAGCTGGTGCTGGAGCTACCACTTGCACCTGTTGCCAGTGTTCAGTGCTGGTCCTGATCACTCAGCACCATTAGTGGGTGCGAGTGATGGCTGCCAGCCCTGATCACCCCTGAGGGCTTCTCCACCTCCCCATGCTCCTGAGGGGCAATCAGGGCAGCAGCTGCCACTTGCACCTGCTGACAGTGCCAGTCCCACTCGCAGCTGCTGCTGGTGCCAACCCTGTAGCAGCTCTGTGCCATCAGTGGGTGTGAGCATGCCGGCACTGTCAGTGCATGGGAGTGGGGCTTCTGGAAGACAGGGAAATGGGGGCCATGGTGGGAGGGGCTGAGCTGGGGTGTGGGAGATAGGTTGAGACCCGCCCATGTGCCCACCACAGCCTTATGGCCCACAGTTCCTTTCAAGGTGCATGAGTTCGTGCACTGGGTCCCTAGTCTAATCTAATAAAAGCGTAATATGGGACAGGGGTAAGCCACGCCCCCCAGCCAATCAGAATGAAGGTATGCAAATTAGCCCAGCCAAGATGGCGGAGGCCTGGCACCAAGGTCCCCAGGGCAGACAGAAGACCACTGCCCCGGGATCCAGGCGGCAGCCCCAGGACAGGAGGAGCAAGCCGGCTGGAGGCTGGAAAGTGATGGATCGATGGATCTCGGGGCAGGAACTAGCACAGGGCCAGGAAGCTGTGGCAACGGGTTTGAGCAGGAACGAGCACAGGGACAGGAAGCAGCGCAATCGGTTTGAGCAGGAACAGCAATCAGGTTTGAGCAGGAACAAGCACAGGGACAGGAAGCAGTGGCAATCAGTTTGAGCAGGAACAGCGATGGGGTTTGAGCAGGAACCAGCACAGGGACAGGAAGCAGTGGCGATCGGTTTGAGCAGGAACAGCGATCGGGTTTGAGCAGGAACGAGCACAGGGACAGGAAGCAGTGGTGATGGGGTTTGAGCAGGAATGAGCACAGGACAAGCAGCATCAGCAATGGAGTTTGAGCAGGCACCCTCACAGGGACAGGAAGCAGTGGTGATTGGGTTTGAGCAGGCTTCAAATGCCAGGGACAGGCAGAAGGGCCTTGCTCCTGGCCGCCACCCACATCTGTGTTGCCACCAGGCATGCAGGGGCAGGGCCAGGAGTAGGGCCAAGTAGCAGGGCCTTGCTCCAGCAACCATGATTGTATTGCCAGGGGGCATGTATAGCTGCCAGGCAGCAAGCATCAGGGCCTGCTCCTTAGTCGCCACCGTGATCTGGTGATCTGGGAGTAGGCAAGCGTGGGGGGCAGGCAGCCACGGCTCAAGGGAGACAACAACACACAGGTGAGGCCAGGAGCCTGAGAAATCAATACAGAGGGGTGCCTTCTCCAAGTCTCCACAGTGTGGCTGGCACTATGCCCCCAGGAGACAGACACAGAGACAAACATACACACATACATGGGGCACCTGCTCCGAGCCTCCTATGCAGTTAGGGGCAGGTCCCAGGCAGGGACACACACACTCATACATACACACACACACATGGAGTGCCTGCTCTGAGGACAGTGCAGCTGGGGACAGGCCCCCAGTGGACACATACAAATACACGCACATGTATGGGCACACACACACACACATACATGGCACCTGCTCTGAGTTCTGCTGCCAGACTGGTCATCAGTAGGACATACACTGAGGGGTCCTGGACTGTGAGAGGGGGCAGTCCGGGCTGAGGGACCCTCCCTCCCAAGTCCACAAATTTTTGTGCACCAGGCCCCTAGTAATCTAATAAAAGAGTAATATGCAAATTAATCATCACTCTGAGACACCTAAGCCATGCCCCCAGCCAATCAGAGCAGCAGTATGCAAATTAATCCAGCCAAGATGGTGGCCCGCAGCCACAGAGCTAGAGCAAACAGGAGGCTTCTGTTGCACCAGCCATGGAGGAAATTGCCTGCCTAGGCTAGCTGGGCCTCTGCTCAAGGCAACAAAGTTTCAATTATAGAAGCCACGGAGCTGAAGCAAACTTTGTTGCCTGCCTAGGTCTCTGCTCAAGGCAACAAAGTTTCAATTATAGAAGATAAATAAACCCCAGAAACCTGATTCCAGCCAGCCTTGCTGGGATGTTGGGTCAATGGGAGCGATGGGCAGCCTGAAAACATCCCTCAGCCCTCACCTAGGCTGGCCACACTTCCATGGGGAGAGGGTACCCACTAGGGGGCTTGGCCAGCCTGCAAACAGCCATCAGCCCCTCACCCAGGCTGGCCACACTTCCGTGGGGTGAGGATACCCACTAGGGGGGTTGGCCAGCCTGCAAACAGCCAGCAGCCCCTCACTCAGGCTGGCCAGGCACACAAGCAAGTGGACATCCCCTGAAGGGTTCCAGACTGTGAGAGGCCACAGGCCGCACTGAGGGATCCCCCGAGTACACAAATTTTTTTGCACTGGACCCCTAATATATATATACTGAGTGGCCAGATTATTACGACCCCCAGACGTTTGTAGGCAAATGAGTCATATACTGCATCGTATGGGATATGGAAGTCGAAGGCCTTTTCGAACACCTTTGCTGTCTGCAGTTACCAAGATAAAACATCTTCAGTTCACACAGGAACAAAAGGATTGGACAGTTGAGCACTGGAAAAAAGTCATGTGGTCTTATGAATCATGTTTCCAGTTGCATCATGCAGGTGGCAGAGTGAGAATTTGGCAGAAACAACATGAAAGCATACACCCCACATGCATGAGTACAACCCTTCAAACTGGTGGGGGCAGTGTTATTGTTTGGGGCATGTTTTCCTGGTATGATTTGGGCCCTTTAATTGGTGTGGAGATTATATGATGGAGGTTATATGATGGAGGTTATATGATGGAGGTTATATGATATACAGTGAGGGGTTATATGATGGGAATTAAAAAAAAGTATTCATAACCTCCATGGGGTTGGACCAGGAGTGTCTCAAGAATAAATGTGGAGCCTGGTCGGTGATGCTCAGTGGTTGGGCATTGTCCTGTGTGCCAAAGGGGTTACCAGCTCATTCCTGGTCAGGGCCCATGCCCAGGATGAAGGATCCATCTCTAGTAGAGGGCATGCAGAAGGTAGCCAATAAATGTTTCCCTCTCAGTGATGTTTCTCTCTCTCCCACTCCCTTCCTCTCTCCCTATAAAATCAATAAAACATTGTCTTTTTAAAAAGAAGAAGAAGAAGAAATGTTGTAAGACTCAGAACCAGCTGTCCATTCTTGTGGTTCAAAGTGGAGATGGCAGGGGCCACCCCAGAGCTATTCTGCTGGGCAACTCAACTCCCTATGCAAGTTTCAAAGTGTATGAGGTAGGGAGAATAAAGAGGGTATCCTTCCCAGTTATCACCAGCTGGAATCATGAATAACTAGAGCAGCCATCTTGATTCATTTATGGAAACCCAAAGGGCTGTTGTTCTCTTTCAGGATCATAAAGTCTAGGCCACCTGACCCTGAGCAATTAAAAGGTAGCAGATACTTGACATCTCTCCTGCTAAAAAAAAAAAAAAAAAAAAAAAAAAAAAAAAAAAAAAAAAAAAAGGACCCATTACTAGCCTTTACAGTCTGTTCGGGCTACTATAACAAAATTGGCATAGACTGGGGGGCTTATAAACTGTGCATGAAATTTGTGCACAGTTAGTGTCCCTCAGGCCAGCCTATGCCCTCTTGCAGTCTGGGACCCCTTGGGGGATGCCCACCTAAGCTGGCAGTTGGACATCCCTATTGCAATTCAGGATCCCTCGCTCCTTACTGCCCACCTGCTTGCTCCTTACCACTCAACTCACTGCTCCTTAGCAGCAGGCTCCTCACCGCTTGGCTCGCTGCTTCTTAGTACTGCTGTGGAGATGGGAGAGGCTCCTGCCACCACTGCTGCACTGGGCAGCAGTGAGCACAGCTTCTGGCTGAGCAGCGCTCATGCTGTGGGAGCATACTGACCACCAGAGGGCAGCTCCTGCATTGAGCATCTGACCCTGGTGGCCAGTGCACAGCATAGCAACCAGTTGTTCCGCAGAATAGTCACTTAGGCTTTTATTATATAGATGTTTATTTGTCACAATTCTGGAGACTGGGAAGTCCAAGATCAAAGCTCCAGCAGATTCAGTGTCTGCTGAAGCTCGCTTCCTGGTTCATACATAGGTAGCCACCATCTTCTTATGTCCTCACATGGCAAAAGGGGTGAGAAAGCTCTTCAAGTCTCTTTTATATGGGTACTAGAGGCCCAGTGTATGAAATTCATGCATAGGAGGAGGGGGTGCCTCAGCCTGACCTGTACCCTCTCCAATGCAGGAGCCCTTGAGGGATGTCCAACTCCTGCAGTTTAGGCCCAATCCCACAGACAGTTGGACATCTCTCTCATAATCTAGGACTTCTGACTCCTAACCACTCACATTCCTGCCTGCCCTAACCACTCTGCATGCCAGCCTGATCCTCCTAAATTCCCTCCCTGATGGCCTGGTCACCCCTAACTAGCCTCCCCTGCAAGTCTGGTCAGCTCTATTAACTATTTTTAAAAATCTTATCCCCCTTCACATACAATTATATTTGACTTCCTTATTGTTTTCTCTCTCACGTACAATTTTTCTCTCCTTTATGTAACACTTTTTCCTACTGACTCATCATTTATAAACTTTTCTTTCCTCCTTATTTCCTATTTCTGTTCATGGTAAGGGTGGTGCAAGACTGCAGACCTGCCAATAGGAATGCAGAGGAAATGCCCTGCCCAGGACCTTCCCTTGACCAATCAACAGGGGCCACACACATTACCCCACCCCACTACTTCCGGCCCTATAAATCCATTGTTCTCCTGGAACTCGTGGTCTCTCTCCCTCACTCTGAGAGGGTGCGTGGGACGGAGCCCCGAGTTAACTCGACTAATAAAGGCCCCCATGTTTTTGCATCAGAGTCGGGCTCACTAATGGCCTTTGGGGATCACGACATCTGGGCATTGCATTGAATACTTATGCACAACATTTGGGGGCTCACCAGGATCCCCAAGACCTCTGAGAGACCCCCGATTCAGAAAGCCTGATTGACCACGGTATGCATGTGTCTGTCTCCTCTCTCTTTCTGTGTGAGCTCATTTCTGGTATGGTTATGCCTGAAAGAATCTAGGCAGACGTGCCAGAATAGATTACAGGCCGGGAGGTTGGGAGACATCTCACCCCCCAGGAGGGAACGGAAGTGGCCCTCCACGAATCAGGAGAGAAGGGAAGTTCCTCTCCTCGAATTGGGACCAAATTTGGGGACCGGGGAGACAGAAAGGTCAGAAACAAGGCTTCCACGGAGTTGGAAGCGTGTAAGCACCATCTAGAGTTGTTTTCTGTGGCAGGGTGCCAGCGGCCGTGTTTCTCCCCCCAGGTCGGAGTGTACTGAATGGTTTACTTAATGGCTCTGAAACTCCGCTGTTTTTACGTAAATGTAGTACTTGCTGGTGTAAAAGTGTTTCTCTGTTTGTTTGATTAGTTCTTTTCAACCCGGTCCCTCCCTGCAATGTAGTAATAGCTTAAGTTTTGGAATTGCTCAAACCTTACTGCCTTGGGTCAGGTACTCTGTGTGCAAGAAGAAGCAGAGTAAGGTTTTGGTAGCAGAAGCAGGCCAGAGGAAACTATTGAAGGAAAATCTGGTGAGCTTTACCAACAAAGAGCTGGTTCATTGCTGGAAAATGGCACGAGGGGTGCTCAGGCCAGGAATGTGGTTAATTTGCATTTTAAATTTCTCAGGCTTCCAGCAAAAACTTCCTCTTGAAAGATAAAAGTCTTGATCTAGATTTATGGTATAAAAGTTTAAAATGTACTGTTTCAATGTATATTGTCTAACTTTTGTCTCAATAAATCATGTAATATAAGCAAGTTATCTCTTATCTGAAAAGGGGTTGAGCAGCTGCCCTGCAGGTGGAATTGCATGTGGTTTTCATGGGAGCTGCCATCTTGGAAAGGCGGGGCAACGCACGTGGTTCTCATGGGGGCTGCCATCTTGAAATGGTGGTGCCACCCCTCTCTCTGAGTTAGACAATCACAAAAGGAAATGCTGCTTACTGAAGCAGAATGGGATATTTTTAATTTGCCTGCTCTTAGTTTTTATTACAGAAGGTTTATTATACTTTGTTGAATGTATATTTTCTTGAAAGTAAGAGTGTACTTAAAGTGTGTTGATAAATGTATGCACCAAGGTTTTAATGCTTTATTGTTTAAATATGTATCTTTCTTACTTGCTTAAAATTGTTTAGCTAGTAAATTTCTGTTTGGGTATGAATGTGTTGCTAATCTAAGAAATGCTGGCTGTTTAAAGTCTCTAAGAGTGAAGAATTCTATACAAGTTGCTGGACATATGACAGAAAGAATAAAAGTAAAAACAGTAAGGATTAAGTTTAAAAATAAGAAGCTAAGCTAGTAAATGGGAAATTACTAAATTTGGCTGGTCTGAGTGCAGTGGTGTCTTACAACTAATTGATCACAGCCAATCTAGTCCTGTACTAGAACAGTTTTTAAGAAAATTAGACAAACTGTGTTTGTGGCTAGAAAAAAGAACTGGCCACAATGCAAAGCCCTGATAATGGCTTGCAGAAAAATTTAAATGATATCTGTGTCTTCATTGGACATGGCCCCAGAGAGACAAGGGCAATTTTGCCTTGTGTGGAAAGGTCAAGAATAGACTTTAGTCACCTCCCTAAGATGTTTGTATAGCTTTACCATGTGTCATGTGTAGTAGGAGAAGATTTAGCTGTCAGAAGTGGCCACAGTGCCAATGTTCAGTTGTTAAAAGGACAGGTGCCCAACTGGCAAAGAAGAATGCCATCAGATTTCTGTGTCTATTAAGAGACGGTTATATACTGTCTTGCAGCCCGTGTGACCATGCCCATGTCAGGGTGGCACAAACCTCAACTGTGGGAACAATTAAGCCTAAGAGTTCTAACTGACTGAAAAATATGAAAAGTGTGGCTTTGGTGTATAAAGAAAAATGTTAAAAATTAAATTAATGATAGGTCAGTAAGCTAGGACAAGTAGAATAGGGAAACTGAGCAGAAATTTTGTACAACAGTGTCCCATGGTAATTGATTGTAGGTGATTTGAAATGCTGCTTAATCCTATTTTAGAAAATGCACTTTTGTAAAGAAAGAATTCTTGCTGTCCTCGGGGCCTGGCTAAGAACCACACCCCAGTGCTAATCAAGGTAAAGCTTGGAGCAGTCTGTTAAAATCTGTTAGTCAAAGGAAATAAAGGCTAGGGACAACGAAAGCAGGCAGTATGTGCCATTCCCAGCCCTAGTGCCTGGCAATAGATTTGGGAATTCTTGAGAGTAGATGAGAACTGAGGGACTGGCCGAGATCCCTTTGAGTTGGGAGGACCAGAGACCGCATATTCAGGAAGATTCCTCAGGGAGGAAAGAAGTGCACAGGGGCATAAACTTGTAGATTGCACCTCACTAGGCATCAGACAAGGCTCCAGAGAGACTTGACCCTGTTGTATCCAGTTAGAGTGCTGGATATCAAACACATGAGAGAACTTGGGGGTCAACAGAGGTGGGGCACAGATCCTCACCCCCCTAACAATGAAGACTGCCCTGGAAACTAGTGGGGCCTCTATAGATTAAAGGAACTAATTCTACTCAAGTTCTTGCAGGCTTTGCAGTCTCCTCAGAGAGAAGTCCAGAAGCCTAGGGGCGGCAGTGGCGGCAGTGGTGAGGGTCAGTGCGCCGGGGCTGCAGACAATGCCCCCTACCCCAGGAATGGCGCAAACTGCGGCAGTGGCTCCAAGTGGCGCCTGGACGGAGGCAGCAGCGTGTTCGAGCTACAGGCAGCCGACACCCTGGACGGCGAGAAGCAGGTGCAGCTCATCATAAAGGGAGCACTGGACCACGAGAACTGACCCTGCAGGTGCATAACAACAGCGGCAACCCGACGACAACAGCCCCTGCTTCAAGAAGAGCGTGTACAAGGCCAACCTGGTGGAGAACAGCGCCACGTGGCACCACCACCAAGTCAGTGCGGCGGCTGCTGCGCCTGGACGAGGCATTGGGCTGGCTCAGTGTTCTGACCTCGAGGAAGTGGGCCAGCTGCGCTTCACCATCATGGCCCGCGACCGTGAACAGCCCCCCACCCCAGAAATGGGGAAAACGGCGTGGTCACCTGCATGGTGGGGGTGGGGACATGCCCTTCCAGCTGAAGCCGGCCAGCGACACGGAGGGTGACCAGAACTGGCCAGACGGTGGTGGAGGTCTTCAGGGTGGCCACCATGCTGGCCACCGACGCCGACAACAGCAAGAACACAGAGGTCGCCTACTCACTGGAGCCCTCGGTGACGGGGTTGTTTGCCATCGACTACAAGATCCTGGACTGCGAGCAGACAGATAGGTACGAGTTCAAGGTACATGCCAGGGACAAAGGCCTCCCTGTGCTGCAGGGCAGCACCACGGTGATCGTGCAGGTGGCTGACAAGAACATCATGCAGGACTGAGTGCCACCACTCTCGAGTGAGAGCAGCCCAGCCTGAGTGGACAGGGCTGCGTGCGCCCACCTCTGGGGCTGCCCTCATGGATGGCAGGAACCTGCAGACAGACTTGGCTGTGATCAGAAAAAAGCTGAGAATAAGTCTTTAGCAGGGATGTCGTGTTGGACAGGCTCATCGTCCTGAAACTGCTCTTCACATCCATTGAGCCACCGTAGCAGACCTGGGCGCCTGACAGCAGGTTGCTGATGCAGCATCAACACCAGCCAGCCCGTGCCCTGTGTGGAGACCTGTGGAGGAGGCTGTCATCTGGGACATCTTCATCCAGTAAGCGGACGAGGCGGAGGTGATCGCATAGCTGTCCTGCAGCAAGGGCGGATTACAGCCTACAGGATGCGGCTTGCACCACGGGAGACCTGCATCCCATAGGCATTTCTCAGGGACTGCAGCAGGTGCATGCTGAGCTGCATCCCCCCCAGGGACGCTAACTGAGCCGACTTCAAGGGGCTTTTCCAGGCACTGGAGCAGACCTGGCGCCGCCTGTGCCTGGCAGGTTGCGGGTCGCAGATGCTACCTTGGAGGAGGTGTTTTTGATGCTTCTGTGAGATTCCAGAGATATGGCCCCAAGGACGGGGTTGAAGGTGCAGAGCCCAAGGCCTCCGGCATCCACTCTGGCTTGCA
This sequence comes from Murina feae, assembly GCA_004026665.1. Classification (NCBI taxonomy): domain Eukaryota; kingdom Metazoa; phylum Chordata; class Mammalia; order Chiroptera; family Vespertilionidae; genus Murina; species Murina feae. The sequence goes on along the minus strand of PVJC01009234.1, from coordinate 28,187 downwards.
CGATGGTGCCTTTGCCAGCACCCTCATGCAGGCGATTGCCTGCATCTGCAGAGCTGCCCCAGCACCAATGCCTGGGCCCCCCCTCCCTGGCTGATCTCCAGGGCCACATAGAAGTGCCTTTTGGTGCCCAGGAAGAGCCCCAGACTGGGGGCTGGTCTTTTGAAGGGCGAGGCCAGGATTCTGTTGTGAACTCAGACCTGTCAAGGCCAGAGGACATTTGCTTGACAGGAAGTACCCGGCAGGGGTCCCCTGCTATGGAGGGTACCTCAGGTCCTCTTCCTCATATGTGGGCACAGAGAAGGAAGCTCTGCCCCATGCAGCAAGGATCAACATGTTATGACCAAATGCACAAAGGGACTTTCGGGGAAGGGTGAATTAACAGAATGCTTCCCTCAGGACCTGGGGGAAAGGAGTACCCAGAAGAGTCAATGATTTGACTCATGTACATAAAACCAAGGGGGGAATGTAAGGGCGGTGCGAGACTGCAGACCTGTCAATAGGAATGCAGAGGAAATGCCCTGCCCAGGACCTTCCCTCGACCAATCAACAGGGGCCACACACGTTACCCCACCCCACTACTTCCAGCCCTATAAATCCGTTTTTCTCCTGGAACTCATGGTCTCTCTCCCTCGCTCTGAGAGGGTGCGTGGGACGGAGCCCCGAGTTAACTCGAATAATAAAGGCCCTCATGTTTTTGCATCGGAGTCGGGCTCACTCGTGGTCTTTGGGGATCACGACATCTGGGCATTGCATTGGATATTTATGCACAACATTCATCATCCTCCTTCCCATCTTTCTCCTTCTCTCCTTCCCTCCCTCCCCACATTCCTTCTTTCCTTCATCTTTACCCCTCACTCCCTCCCCTTTTCCTTCCTTCCTACCTTAATTTTTTTCTTCACTTCCTCCTTTGGACCCACTTTGCTACCTCCCTCATTTCTTCCTTCTTCTCATTCTCCTTTTAAGTTCTACCGTCTCTCCTTTAAAACTTTTCTTCCCTCACTCTTTCTCTCTCATCCTCCCTTTCCCATACATTCTTCTCTACATACTTCCACTGTTTTAATACCTATTTACTTGCTTAATTATTCACTATCATTTATCTTTTTTCTTTTCTCACTCCTACTTTTAAAATCTGTCCCCAGCACACAACTATACTTAATTTTCATTATAGCTCCTACAGTTCACTCACATATCCTCTTTCCTTCTTTAACTCTACTCTCTACTGACTCCTTTATAAAGGTCTTCCCTCCTTCCTTCTCTTCTTCCCCATCTTCCCCCCTCCTCCCTCACTCTTTTTCTCTTTTTACAGGCTAACTTAAAATGGTATGCTTTCGCCCTTAGTACTGACTGCTTTCCTCTCTGGGACCTACAGCAGCCTCTGTTTAGGCACTCAGGCTCATCGCCCACTAACTTTGAGGGACTGAGCGATGACGCAGTAGTGTCTTGTCTACCCTGGCCTGCGCCTCCCCGTTCAAGTTGGGGGAGGGTCTAGCCATCCAGGTCTGTGTCCTGGGGACAGGGACTGCTGCATTACATGCCTGTGCATGTGCATTCATGCGCGAGGCTTTTCTCCCTTTCAGTGTTGAATGCTGGTATGCCCGCTCCCAAGCCTCCAGCGGCTCTCCATCCGCTACCCTCCGGAATTTGCAGGGGATGGGCGAGCTTACCGCAGGCACAGTTGAGCCCGGCTGGAGGGGGGGCAGGGGGAGCGCATTCCACCCAGGAAGCGAGCCCCCAATCCGGGTTGAATGGGAAAATGAATGAATGGACAGCTGGAGAAAGCGGCGGTGGCTTTTCTGTGGTGTGAGGATCGCCTGTGCACTCTCTGTTGTGTCCTGGCCTTCTGCAGACCACGCCTCCAGAACCTACCTTCTGCTGTGGGGGTGTCGCCCTTCGGTGGGGCGTTGGTGGCATCCCCAGCAGAGTGCTCTCCAAAGGGGTTCAGTGTGGCAGGGGTGTTTGTCAGGCTCCTGCACCTGGGATGGAGAAAAAATGGACTCCGGTGAGTCTCATGCAAATCCCCCTGCAGCATGTGCACCTGCTCCTCTGTCAATATTCAAATTGGTCATTACTCGGACACCATAATTGACAAATTAGCATATCCCTCTTCATTCATAGGATTAATCTTCATGTCTTACCCCTTCCCTTCACCCTTTCTGCTCTAGTCATGCTGGTCTCCCTTCTGTCCTTGGCTACACCAGGCATCTGCCCACTCCAGGCTTCTTGCACTTTCTGTTTCATTGTCTCTGGAATATGGACATGGCTTGTTTCTGCATTCCCTTCCACTCTCTACTTAAATGTCATCTTCTTAGAAAGGACTCCTTGACTACTTCCCACATAAAATAGAACTGTTATTCACACAAATGGTTTCTGTCTCTTTGTGCTGTTTTATTTTTCTCCATTACACTTTTCATCATCTACTACACTAAATTCACTTTTTGGGGTTTTTCCTGCTATATTTCTGGCATGTAGAACCATTCCTGGATCATAACTATCTGTTGAGTAAATGAGTAAGTTTGAACCCTTACTTCAATGTATTCTATGTACAAGGCCTCAAGTATGGAACTAACCTTGCTACAATCTAATTTCTTCATCCATACAATAATAACATATCAAAACACCTTTTTCATACTGTTTTTGTTAAGTGGCAGAATATGGTGAAATGCCTCACAGTGTGCCAGAGTTTGATAGGTACTAAATGAACCATGTTGCCATTATTGTTGTCATCAATCAATGCTACTTCTGCAAAATGTGGTAAAGAATTACAATTTAGAGTTGGCAGAAAACCATTCTAGAAGTCACATACTTGCCCTGTCCCTGCAGATCCTCAGTCAAATATTCCCCAGGTCTATGCCAGGCTGAAGCTCATCAGCAAGCCAGAGCCCTATTTTCCCAGGGAGAAAATAGCTTGCTCAATTCCATCTTCCAGGATACCAGGGTGGTATTCTGTGCTATAAAAGTAATTTACTAAATGTTCCTCTGGTGCCATGGCAAAGAGAATTCATTTTTCACAGTTCACAAGTTTACTTTCAGAGAGCAGGTCCAAGTCCAGCAAAAAGTTAAAGTGCAGCATTGAAAGTCTATGTAACAGTGGCTCCCAATTGTCCTGGGCCTCGGGAGTGAAGTCGAGGGAAAGAAACATAATGAACAATAATGAGTGTGAGAAAGCAAAGTTGTCCTCTGTGTTGCTCTGGGGACTATTAACTTTTGTTCAAAAGGAACCAAAGAATGGAGAGGGAATAGGCTGACTACCATGTCTAAGGTATGGAGAGGACAAAGGCAGAGACCCACACTAAGTCAGAACCAGTTGTCCAGAAATAACCTAAACCTTACTGCTATTGGGGGGTGGGGAGAGAGGGGGAGAAGGAGAAAGGGAGGGCGACCAGGAGGGAGGGAGGAAGGGAAGGGAAAGGGGAAACATGGGGAGGGGAGGGGAAGGAGAGGAAAGGGGAGAGAATACAACTTATTTTTTAATTTTTATTTAATTTATTGGGGTGACATTGGTTAATAAAATAATATAGGTTTGAGTTGTACAATTCTATAATATATCATCTGTATGTTGTATTGTATGTTTACCACCCCAAGTTAAGTCTCCTTCCCTCACCCATTTATTCCCCATTTACCCTCTTCTACCTCCCTCCATGCTCCTTTCCCTCTGGTAACCACCATACTGTTTCTGGGTCTACGAGGATTTTCTCTTTGCTTTATCCCTTCACCTTTTTCACCCAGCCCCCCAACCCTCCTCCCCTCTGACAGCTGTCAGTCTGTTCTCTGTATCTAAGAGTTTGTTTCTATTAAGTTTGTTAGTTTACTTTGTTCATTAGATTCCACATATGAGTGAGATCATATAGTACTTGACTTTCTCTGACTGGCTTTTTCACTTAGGATAATATTCTCTAAGTTCATCCATACTGTCACAAAAGGTAAGATTTTCTTCTTTTTTATGGCTGAGTAGTAATTCATTGTGTAAATGTACCACAGCTTTTGTATCCGCTCATCTGCTCATGGGCACTTGCTGCCTCCAAATTTTGACAATTGTAAGTAACACTGCAATGAACACAATGGCACATATATTCTTTTTAAAAATTTATCCTTAATATTGAAAGTAGTACAGATGTCCCCTTTTTTCACCATTGACCCTTCTAGCCCACTCCCCACTCCAGGTCTTCACCAGCCTATTGTCTGTGTCCATGCATATCCTATATAATTAAACCCTAATATGCAAATCAACCAAATGGCAGAATGACCATGCACTGACCACCAGGGGACAGACCTCCAAGTGGGAGGCGACGGGCAGCAGCGGCAGGGGGTGGTGCCAGCCAGCAGGCGGCACCAGGCCATAAGCCAAGGTGGGTGCCAGTGGGGGGGGGGTGGTGGGAGTGTGGGGGCCCTGATCTCCCCACCCACCATTCACCCCACAGATAGTCCTGATTGCCAGCCAGGCCTAAGGATCCTACCCTATGTATTGGGAACAGTCTCTTCAATTTAAAAATTAAAACCTGGCAAGACTACTCTAACACTAAAAAAAACAGGATGATGCAGCAATGACATGCATGAACTCTGGCTTGCACATTTTGTGGTCAGCCCTGTTTCTGACACATAATTGTGTGACAAAGCCAATCACTTAACTTCTCTCTGCTTCAGTTTTTCTACTCATAAGATTGAGGAAATGCTACTACTGCCTCAGAAGGATCATGTTATATACTACTTTTTATAATCAGGTCAAAAAAATGTAGCTCCCCATACAACAGCAAGATGCTTTTCACCTGTATGAAAAGTATTGTCACTGGTGCATGCAGCATCCTGGGTTGTGAGAGGGATGTTCAATTGCTGGTTTAGGCCTGACATCCCCTGAGGAGTCCCAGATTGTGAGAGGACACAGGCTGAGCTGAGAGATCACTCTCCCTATGCACAAATTTTGTGTACCTGTTGTCCACATCCATCACTTATGCTTATATGCATGCATACAAGTCCTTTGATTGATATCTCCCCCTTACCCCCATTTTGAGTTTCTCATGTTTGGTGCAAAAAGGTAGTCTAGTTTCATTGTTTTGCATGTTATCCATTAAATTTTCCCAACAACACTTATTAAATAAACTGTCTTTTCCCCCATTGTATGTTCTTGTACACTTTGTTAAATATTAATTCACCATAAAAGCATGGGTTTATTTCTGGGCTCTCTATTCTGTTCTATTGATCTCTACATCCATTTTTATGCCGGTACCATGCTGTTTTGATTACTTATAGTATAATTTGATATCAAGTAGCATGTTTCCTCCAGCTTTCTTTCAATATCACTGAGGCTATTTGGGGTCTTTTGTGGTTCCATATAAATTATGGAGTGTTTGTTCTAGTTCTGTGAAATACACCATGGTATCTTGATAGGAATTCTGTTGAATCTATCGATTGCTTTGAAAAGTATAGACATTTTTTAAAGCCTCAACTGAGGATATTTTTTCCATTGATTTCTTTAGAGAGAGTGGAAGGGAGGAGGTTGGAACAGAGAGAAACATTCATGTGAAGGAGATACCTTGATTGGTTGTCTCCCTAATGCCCCTGATTAACCAGATCCAGGGATCTAACTGGCAACCCAGGTTCATGCACTTGACTGGGAATCAACCTAGTGACCCTTGACTGCACTGGCCAAAGCAAAAGGATAGACATTTTAATTATGTTAATTCTTCCTATCCATGAGTACAGTATATCCTTCCACTTATTTGTATCTTCTTCAATTTCAGTCTTCAGTGTCTTATAATTTTCTGAATATAAGTCTTTTACATCCTTGGTTAATTTATTCCTAGGTATTTTTTATGCAATTGTAAATGTGATTCTTTTCTTAGTTCACCTTTCTGATAGTTCATTACTGGTGTATAAAAATGCAGCTGCTTTCTGGATATTTATTTGTATCCTGATACTTTAGTGAATTCATTTAAAATTTTTGGTGGAATCTTTAGGGTCCTCTATTTACAACATTATGTCATCTACAAATAATGACAGTTTTACTTCTTCCTTTCCAATTTGAATGACTTTTATTTCTTCTTCTTGTCTGATTGCTATTGCTAAAACTTCCAGTACTATCCTATCTAATAAAAGAGTAATATGCAAATTGAGCATCACTCTGTCACAAAGATGACCACCCCCATGGCCACAAAATGGTGGCTCCCATAGCCACACCCTATCTAATAAAAGAGTAAAATGAAAATTAGGCAGTACTCCATGACAAAAATGGCCGCCCCCATGGCCACAAGATGGAGGCGTCCATACCTACAAGATGTCGGTGCCCTGTCTGGCTCAGCCCTGTCACTGAAGTGGTCAGGCCTGTTATACAGGCAGGTGGTGGGGCAGGTGGGAGGCTCAAGGGTTGGAACAGGTGATCAGAAGGGGCTGGGAGTCCCTGGCCAGGCCAGAGGCCTTGGCCAGAGGCTGCAGTGGAGCAGAGGTGGAGCCAGCGATCTAAGGCCTGGGCAGGGGCAGAGCCAGTGATCAGAGGGGCAGGGGCAGAGCCTGCAATTGCAAGGGTCTGGGCATGGGTGGAGCTGGCAATGCAGGGGTCTGGGGGTCCTAAGCCCAGACCTGTAGCCTTGGCCAGAGGTTACAGGCCTGGACAGGGGTGGAGCTGGTGATCAGAGTGAACTACAGAGGAAACACCTTTTCTGACCGCTCATTGGCTAAGCTCCCTGTATGCCACTGGTAATATTCTTGTAACTTGGGTAATAAAATTCCAAAAAGGCAATCTAGGGTTTTTCTACCACACTCTGGAAGGTCCACTACTTGAGGGCTAAGAAATGTCATATCCTGCCCTAGCCGGTTTGGCTCAATGCATAATGCCTCAGCCTGTTGACTTCAGGGTCTGGGTTCAATTCTGACCAAGGGCATGTACCTAGGTTGTAGGCTCCTCACTGGACAGGGCCCAGATCAGGGCATATGCAAGAGGCAACCAATCAAAGTATTCCTCTCACTTTGATGTTTCTCTCTTTCCCTTCTCTTCCACATTCTCTAAAAATCAATGGAAACATATCCTCAGGTGAGAAAAAGAAAGAGAGAAAGAAAGAAAGAAAGAAAGAAAGAAAGAAAGAAAGAAAGAAAGAAAGAAAGAACATATTCTATGAAAGACACATCTTGAAAATGCCTAAAGAAAGTTGTCATTTTTTCATGGTGAAGGGACTAGAGTCTATGTTGATGAAAATACCTTGTTGGCTGTGGTGACTGGCAATGGCTGTAGTAGCAGGGTGATGGGGCTGGTGGTTTCCCCTGATTAGCCTGGTTGCCTCCCACAAAGGAAGGCCAGACTGCGGCTTAGGCCCACTCCCAAGGGGACCAGGGAGTGGGCCTAAGCCATCAGTAGGACATCCTTGAGGGCTCCCAGTATCTGAGAGGGGTCAGGCTGGGCTGAGAAACTCCCTTCTCCCAGTGCACAAATTTCGTGCACTGGACCCCTGGTGTTAAATAAGAGTGGTGAAAGCAGATATCCCTGTCTTGTTCCCAATCTTAAGAGAAATGCTTTTAGTTTTTGCCCATTGACTATGATGTTGGCTGTAAGTTTGTCATATAGCCTTTGTTATGTTGAGGTATGTTCCCTGTATTCCCACTTTGCTGAGAGTTATTACAAATGGGTGCTGGATTTTATCAAATTTTTTTTTCTGCATTATTAATGTGATTATGTGATTTTTTTCCTTCATTTTGTTTATGTGGTGTATGACATTTATTTATTTGTATATATTATATAAACCTTGCATCCATGGAATAAATCACACTTGCTCATGGTGTATGATCATATTATTACATTGATGTATCTGGTTTGCTAGTATTTTATTGAGGATTTTAGCATCTATGTTCATCAGGGATATTGGCCTATAATTTTCTTTCTTTATAGTGCTTTTATCTGGTTTTGGAATTAGAATAATGTTGGTCTTGTAAAATGATCTTGGGAGTCTTTTCTATGATTTAACCTTTTGGAATAGTTTAAAAAGTATAGGTATTCATTCTTCTTTAGATGTTTGATAAAATTCTCCTGTGAAACCATGTGGTCCAGGACTTTTGTTTGTTGACAGTTATTATTATTATTGCTACAATTTTAGTAATTGTAATCTATTCAGATTTCCTGATTGTTCCTGATTCAGTTTTGGAAGATTGTATGCTCCTAGGAATCTATCCCTTTTGTCCAAATTGACTAATATGTTAACATATAGTTTGCGTACTGTTTTCTTAAAATTCTTTGTATTTCTTTGGTGTCAGTTGTTACATCTCCTCTTTAATTTCTGACCTTTTTCAATTTGGGTCCTCTCTCTTTTTTTCTTGATGAGTCTGGTTAAAGGTTTTTCAATCATGTTTTTCTTTCCCAAGAACCAGCTCTTTATTTCACTGATGTTTTGAAGTGATTTTTAGGCTCCATTTTCTTTATTTCTGCTGTGATCTTTATTTTTTCCTTTCTTCTACTCACTTTGGGCTTTGTTTGTTATTTTTTTATTTCCTTTAAGTGTGAAGCTAGATTGTTTGAGATTTTTCTTGCTTCTTGAGTTAGGCTTGTAATGCTATGAATTTCCCTCTTTGGAATGCTTTTGCTGTGTCCCATGAGTTTTTTGTAGTTGTGTTCTCATTTTTATTTCAAGGTATCTTTTGATTTCTTTCTTGATCTTATTGTTAACAAATTCATTGTTTAGTAACATATTATTTAGCCTCCATGGCTTTCTGTATTTCTCAGTTTTTTTTCTTGTGACAAAAAGAGAGCTATATGAAATCGAGGCAAGCAACTTAGATGTAGAGTTCAAAAGAAATGGTTATATGGATGCGCAAGCAGCCTACTGGAAATACGATACTTTGGAAATGTACATCAAAACCACAAAAGTATATAAAAACCAAAAAGAATCAATATCATTAAAATGTCAATACTACCCAAAGCAATCTATAAATTCAACGCAATCCCCATTAAAATACCAACGGCATATTTTACAGACCTAGAACGAACTCTCCAAAAATTCTTCTGGAATAAAAAAAAAGACCCCGAATAGCTGCAGCGATCCTGAGAAAGAAGAGCAAAGTAGGAGGGATCTCAATACCAGGTATCAAGCTGTATTACAAAGCCACTTTTCTCAAAACTGACTGGTACTGGCACAAGAATAGACATATAGATCAATGGAATAGAATAGAAAACCCAGAAATCAACCCGAACTAATATGCTCAATTAATATTTGACAAAGGAGGCAAGAACATACAATGGAATCAAGACAGTCTCTTCAATAAATGGTGTTGGGAAAATTGGACAGATATATGCAAAAAAAGAAACTATACCACCAACTTACACCATACACAAAAATAAACTTGAAATGGATAAAGGACTTAAACGTAAAACAGGAAACCATAAAACACTAGAGGAATACAAAGGCAACATAATCTCAGACATATGCCAAAGCGGTTTCTTCACCAACACAGCCCCTAGGGCATTGGAAACTAAAGAGAAAATAAACAAATGGGACTTTATCAAAACAAAAAGCTTCTGCACAGCAAAATAAACCATCAAAAAACCAACAAGAAAACCCACTACATGGGAGAACATATTTGCCAATGTTATCACTGATAAAGGTTTAATCTCTAACATTTATAGGGAACTCATACATGTTAACAAAAAGGAGACAAACAATCCAATCAAAAAATAGGCAAAGCAAGGGGAAAACATGGAGATCTATCTATCATCTGTTGTAATACTTATCTATCACTTGTTGTAATACTTTAAGCAATGAAATAAAAAAAAAAATAGGCAAAGTACCTAAATAGACACTTTTAAAAAGAGGATATTCAGAAAGCCAAGAGACATATGAAAACATGCTCAAAGTCACTAGTCATCCGAGAGATGCAAATCAAAACAACAATGAGGTACCATCTCACACCTGTAAGAATGGCTATCATCAACAAATCAACAAACGACAAGTGCTGGAGAGGTTGTGGGGAAAAAGGAACCCTCGTGCACTGCTGGTGGGAATGCAGACTGGTTCAGCCACTAAAGAAGACAGTATGGAGTATCCTCAAAAATTAAACATGGATCTCCCTTTTGACCCTGTGATCCCACTTCTGGGAATATATCCTAAGAAACCAGAAACACCAATCAGAAAGGACATATGCATCCCTATGTTCATAGCAGCACAATTTACCATAGCTAAAATTTGGAAACAGCCTAAGTGCCCATCAACAGATGAATGGATTAGAAAACAGTGATACATATACACAATGGAATACTATGCTGCTGTAAAAAGGAAGGAGTTATTAGCATTTGCAGCAGCATGGATGGAGCTGGAGAACATAATGCTAAGTGAAATAAGCCAATCAATGAAAGAAAAATACCACATGTCCTCACTCATCTATGGATAATAATAACCATTATAAACTGGTGAACAAAAATAGATACAGAGGCAGAGCAGCATCAAACAGAATGTCAAATTACAGCAACAAGGAGACAGCAAGATGGAGGCATAAGGTAAACACCGTAAATGCAGCCGTGCACAACTATTTCAAAGAACCACGAAAAGAACACACGGACACCACTCACACCCACAGGAAGGCTGGCAGAGTAAAAATCCTACAACTAGAAAGAGTCTGAGACTCAGAGGAGTGGTGGAAGCAAAGAACAAAGGTACGGAGGTGTGCGCAAAGGGCTCGGGGAGAGGGTTGACGCCAGAGGACGTGGTTCTTTTCCAAAACGAAGAGAGCCACAAGTTCCCAGTCGCTCTGAACTCCAGTTCTAGGCGAGTTTCTGAGGACCCAGACACACGGATAAGGGGGACTGACTGGCACCGGGAGGAAATCCAAAGTGGGTTTCTCTCAGCGTTGCTTGCAGCAATTACCGTGGGACACAGAGACCTCATGTCTCTTATTGCAGGGCTGAGAAGCGCCATAGCTATTTGCTCCACCCTGCCCTGCAAACTCCCCGAGGCCCAACCCCTCCCATGCTGCATTAGAGGCTTTTGCATATAAAAGGCTGAGTAGCCTAAGGCAAAGGCTAAATCAACACCTCCTTAAAGATACAGGAGCCAGCCCCACCCAGTGGCCAGAGTAGGACCATCCTAAACAAAACTCAGATCCACAAGGAACACACTCGGGGCAGATGCAGTGAGCACAAAAGCCCCACTGAAACAACTCTTGCCCCATAAGAGTGTCTCCAGCACAGAAGTTCTCCCACTGTAGACACAGCTGACTCTCATAAACAAGTGGCTTAGAGGTTAATTCCTCGCAGTGATCGCCTAACTCAGAAAGGGAAGCAGCCAAAATGCGGAGACAAAGAAACAGGTAACAAATGACAGAAAGGGAGGAAAGAAAACGACAGGATATAGAGTTTAAAACCACCGTTATTAGGTTTTTCAAGAAATTTCTAGAGACTGCCGATAAATTTAGTGAGACCGCCAATAAATTTAGTGAGATCCTCAATAAATCTAATGAGACCCTCAAGGATATGATAAAGGACCACCTAGAAATTAAGCATACACTGACTGAAATAAAGAATAATATACAGAGATCCAACAGCAGACGAGAGGAGCACAAGAAGCAAGTCAAAGATATGAAATATGAAGAAGCAAAACCCACCCATCCAGAGAAGCAAAAAGAAAAAAGAAAAAAAAAAGAAAAAGGATCAAAAAGTATGAAGATAGTGTGAGGAGTCTCTGGGACAACTTCAAGCGTACCAACATCAGAATTATAGAGGTGCCAGAAGAAGAGAAAGAGCAAGATATTGAAAACCTATATGAAGAAATAATGACAGAAAACTTCCCCCACCTGGTGAAAGAAATAGACTTCCAAGTCCAGGAAGCGCAGAGAACCCCAAACAAAAGGAACCGAAGGAGGACCACACCAAGACATATCATAAAATAAAAATGCCAAGAGCAAAAGACAAGGAGAGAATCTTAAAAGCTGCAAGAGAAAAGCAGTTAGTTACCTACAAGGGGGCACCCATACGACTGTCAGCTGATTTCTCAACAGAAATTTTGCAGGCCAGAAGGGAGTGACAAGAAATATTCAAAGTGATGAATAGCAAGAACCTACAGCCAAAATTACTTTACCCAGCAAAGCTATCATTCAGAATTGAGGGTCGTATAAAGAGCTTCACAGACAAGGAAAAGCTAAAAGAGTTCATCACCACCCAACCAGTATTATATGAAATGCTGAAAGGTATCCTTTGAGAAGAGGAAGAAGAAAAAGGAAAGTAAAAATTATGAACAACAAATATATATCTATCACAAGTGAATCTAAGAATCAAGTGAATAAAAAATCTGATGAACAGAATAAACTGGTGAACAGAATAGAATCAGAGGGATAGAATGGAGTGGATGGACAATATTGGGTGGTTAAGGGTGTTGGGGGTGCGTGAAGAGAATGGACAATAATTGTACACCTATGGATGAGGACATTGGGGGGGTGGGCAAGGACAGAAGGTGGGGTGGGAACTGGGAGGAGGGGAGCTATGAAGGGAAAACAGAAACAACTGTAATAACATGAACAATAAAGATAAATTTTTTAAAAAATTACAGCAACAAGGACAGGGATGTTGGGGGTGAGGCAGTAACAGATCAGCCAAGGGACTTTTGTACATGCATTTAAGCATAACCGATGGACACAAAACACTGGGGGGGGGGAGGGTAGGGGAGGCTGGGGGAAGGGCAGGGGATAAAAGAGATATATGTACTAATCTTTGTAAAACTTTATGTAATATAAAAATAATGATTAAAAAATTAAATAAAACAACAAAACAAAACAAAAAAGAACCAGTCAGATATGAAGAATACAATATCTGAAATGAATAATATACTAGAAAAAATAAACAGTAGGCTGGATGAAGCAGAGGATCAAATCAATGATTTGGAAGACAAGGTAGAAAAAAGACCCAATCAGAGTAGCAAAAAGAATTTGAATAAATAGGGATAGCTTAAGGGGCCTCTGGGATAACATGAAGCATAACAACATTTGTATGATAAGGATACCAGAAAGAGAAGAGATTTGAAGAAATTATGACTGAAAAATCCTCTAACCTGGTGAAGGAAATAGATACACAAGTCCAGGAAGTCCAGAGTCTCAAACAAGAGTAACCCAAAGAGGTTCACACCAAGACACATCATATTTAAAATTTGAAGGTTAAAGAGAACTTTGAAAGCAGTAAGAGGAAGAATGTTAATTGCCTACAAGGTAGCTCCCATAAGACTGTCAGCTGATTTCTCAATGAAAACATTTCAGACCAGAAAGAATTGGCAGAAAATATTCAAAGTGATAAAATGAAATGATCTACAACCAAGACTGCTTTACCCAGAAAGTCTATTATTTAAAATTAAGGGAAAAATAAAGAGCTTCCCAGACAAGAAAAAGCTATAGAGTTCATTACCAACATTCTTAACTATCATAGCTAATCCTATATAACAAAAGGCTAGTATACAAATAGACCAAAAGGGGGAACAACCAAACAACTAAACAACCGAACAACCAGTCACTATGATGTGAACTGACCATCAAGGGGCATGCAGGGAATAAGGTGATTTTGACTGCATCAGGATGGTAGAGGTGAACAGGGTGTTAGACCAAGGCAGGGAGCCAGTCACTGTCATCGGGTTGAGCCTCTGGTGGTTACTGAAAATTCTTTGCTCCTGCATGCCACAGTCCTTCCCAGTGCTCACACCTGCTGCTGGTGCTGGCCCCATTAGCACCCACTGCCAGTGCCCAGTGCCATCCCCAAATGCTCAGTGCCATCAGTGGGTAAGAGTGGTGGCTTCTGGCCCCAATCACCCCTGAGGGCTTCTCCACCTCCCCCTCCTCCTGAGGGGTGATCAGGACAGCAGCTGCCACTCGCACCCACTGATGGAACCAGTCCTGCTTGCACCCACTGCTGGTGCTGGCCCCAGTCACTCTGCACTGTCAGCAGATGCGAGCAAGACCAGGGCCATCAGTGCATGGGAGTGGTGGTGACCTGGAGCAGGGCTGCTGGCAGAAAGGGGACCAGGGGTCACTGCAGAAGTGGCTGGGCAGGGGCATGGAGGATGGGCTGAGACCCGCCCTTGTGCCCACCACAGCCTCAAGACCTACAATTTCTTTCAAGGTGCACGAATTCATGCACTAGGGCCCTGGTAAAAGCATAATATGCAAATAAACTGAATGGTGGAAAGACCGGTCATTATGATGCACACTGACCACCTGGGGGCGCACCACTCAGCCAGAAGCCATGCTCACAGCTGGCAAGCACAGCAGCAGTGGCAACAGCCTCTCCTGCTTCCATTGCAGGTGGCTGGTAAAGAGCAAGGAGTCCTGGACTGCGAGAGGGATGTCTGACTACTGGCTTAGGCCTGATCCTGGGATCGGGCCTAAGCTGGCAGGTGAATATCCCCCAAGTGGTCTTGGACTGCAGAGTGCACAGTCTGGGCTGAGAGACCCCCCCTCCTCCAGTGCACGAATGTCATGCACCAGGCCTCTAGTATTCATAGAATGTGGCTGGGAATTCCATTCCAGAAGTAGATAAAATAGAGCCTGAAGTGATTATGATAACTACCGAGCCTAAAATAAATAACAAATATTTCTCTCTCTCTCTCTCTCTCTCTCTCTCTCTCTCTCTCTCTCTCTCTCTCTATCTCTTTTCTTCAATCTTCTTTCAGTATTCTAAATTGGTAGTTTCAAAATAGTGACAGGGATGTAAAATACAGCATAGGGAATATAGTCAATTAATCTAATAAAAGAGTAATATGCAAATTAACCATCACTCTGTTATACCTAAGCCACACCCACTAGCCATTCAGATCGGTGATATGCAAATTAACCCAGCCAAGATGGCAGCCGGCACCCACAGAGCTAGAGCAAACAGGTCAGCGATGGAGGAAACTGCCTGCCTAGGCTAGCTGTGGCTTCTGCTCAAGCCAACAACGTTTCAATTATAGAAGATAAATAAACCCCAGAAACCTGCTTCCAGCCAGCCTCGCTGGGACTTTGAGTCAATGGGAGCTGTGGCCAGCCTGCAAACAGCCCTCAGCCCCTCACCCAGGCTAGTCAGGCACACCAGCAGGTGGATATCTCCTGAGGGGTCCCAGACTGCAAGTGGGCACAGGCCGGGCTGCGGGACCTCTTGAGTGCACAAATTTTTGTGCACAGGACCCCTAGTAATCTAATATAATAAAAGAGTAATATGCAAATTGACCATTACCTAAGACACCTAAGACATGCCCACCAGCCAAGCCACATGTCCCAGCCAACCAGAGCAGCTGCAAATTAGCCCAGCCAAGATGGAGGCCAGCAGCCATGGAGCTAGAGCAAACCAAAGGCTTCTGTTGCAACTGCCTGCCTAGGCTGGATGAGCCTCTGCTCACGGCCACACCCACCAGCCAATCAGAGCGGCTGTATGCAAATTAACCCAGCCAAGATGGAGGCTGGCAGGGCAACTCTGCACTGGGAGCCTCTGTGGCCGGCATAGCTGTGCCAGGTGTGTCAGCTCAGTAGGGGGGGGTCTGGCGTGGGGCCTCCTCGGGGCGTCCAGGAGTGCCCATCCTGGGTCCACTGCCTGGCTCTGCCCCCCAGGGGCCTCCAGCAAGCGTGTGGGAGAGCAGGAGCTTGCAGGAGCAGCCATCCTGGGTCTGCTGCCTGGCTCTGCCCCTTGGAGGCCTCCCCGAGGCATGCGGGAGCATGGGGGGCCTCTGAGGGGCATGCAGGAGTAGCTGTCCTGGGTCTGCTGCCTGGCTTTGTCCCCCGGGGGCTTCCTTGGGGTGTCCAGGAGTACCCATCCTGGGTCTGCTACCTGGTTCTGCCCCGGGGGCCTCCTCGGAGGCATGCGGGAGCACCCGTCCAGAGTACGCTACCTTAATCCACCCCCCAGGGGCCTCCACAGAGCGTGTGGGAGCATCTGCTGCACAGTGCAGAGAATCCGAAGCCAGTCTGATGCCCGGCTCCACCCTGGGTGTGTTCGTTCAGCAGCAGGGCCCCACTGAGAGATCCTGCACCAGCATCCCCCCTGGCTCGCCACCCAGCTCTGCACCAGGTGTGTCTCCTCAGGTGTGTGCGATCGTGGGCCCAACGGTGGGAAACGTCCAGGCCTGCACTCACCAGCCCTCCCATCCCCCAGTGCACAAACCCTGAAGGGGCTGTGGGCAGCCTGAAAATGGCTCTCAGCCCCTCACCCAGGCTGGCTAGGCATGCCAGCAGATGGACATCTCCCCCGAGGTGTCCCAGACTACAAGAGGGCACAGGCCAGGCTGAGGAACCCCCACCCCCTGAGTGCACAAATTTTTGTGCACCAGGCCCTTAGTATTATAATAACTATGTATGGTGCCAGGTGGGTACTGGAAATATTTGGGGGAACACTACATGATTGTCTGACCACTGTGCTATACACCTGAAACCAATACAAAATAATACTAAATATAAACTGTAATTGAAAAATAAAATATTTTAAAAAGAAAATAAAAAAATCTCCTTTACATATGTGGCACTCCATGGCTCTTCTCAGATAAATCATAGCATTTCTCCTCTGATCTGAATATAGATATGCCCTTTATGAATATTCAAAATCACTCTAAAATGTCAAGTGAAGCAAGACTATTTGAGGAGCTATTCGCAGCACATATAAAGAGAGCAAGAGATGTTTGCTATTATATTTCCCAAAGAAATCCAATGGACAATCTTTTTTTAATTTATCTTTATTGTTCAGATTATTACAGTTGTTCCTCTTTTTCCCCCCATAGCTCCCCTCCTCCCAGTTCCCACCCCACCTTCTGTCCTTGCCCCCCCACTGTCCTCATCCATAGGTGTACAATTATTGTCCATTCTCTTCACGCACCCTCAACACCCTTAACACCCAAAAATTGTCCATCCACTCCATTTCTATGCCTCTGATTCTATTCTGTTCACCAGTTTATTCTGTTTATCAGATTTTTTATTCACTTGATTCTTGGATTCACTTGTTGATAGATATATATTTGTTGTTTATAATTTTTACTTTCCTTTTTCTTCTTCCTCTTCTCAAAGGATACCTTTCAGCATTTCATATAATACTGGTTGGATGGTGATGAACTCTTTTAGCTTTTCCTTGTCTGTGAAGCTCTTTATCCGACCCTCAATTCTGAACGATAGCTTTGCTGGGTAAAGTAATTTTGGCTGTAGGTTCTTGCTATTCGTCACTTTGAATATTTCTTGACATTCCCTTCTGGCCTACAAAGTTTCTGTTGAGAAATCAGCTGACAGTCGTATGGGTGCCCCCTTGTAGGTAACTAACTGCTTTTCTCTTGCAGCTTTTAAGATTCTCTCTTTGTCTTTTGCTCTTGGCATTTTAATTATGATATGTCTTGGTGTGGTCCTCCTTCGGTTCCTTTTGTTTGGGGTTCTCTGCGCTTTCTTGACTTGGAAGTCTATTTCTTTCATCAGGTGGGGGAAGTTTTCTGTTATTATTTCTTCAAATAGGTTTTCAATATCTTGCTCTTTCTCTTCTTCTCGCACCCCTATAATTCTGATGTTGGTGTGCTTAAAGTTGTCCCAGAGACTCCTTACACTATCTTCATACTTTTTGAACCTTTTTCTTTTTTTCTTTTTGCTTTTTGCTTTTCCAGCTGGGTGGGTTTTGCTTCTTCATATTTTATATCTTTGACTTGCTTCTTGCACTCCTCTCGTCTGCTGTTGGATCTCTGTATATTATTCTTTATTTCAGTCAGTGTATGCTTAATTTCTAGGTGGTCCTTTATCATATCCTTGAGGGTCTCATTAGATTTATTGAGGATCTCACTAAATTTATCGGCGGTCTCACTAAATTTATCGGCAGTATCTAGAAATTTCTTGAAAAACCTAATAACCCTGGTTTTGAACTCTATATCCTGTCATTTTCTTTCCTCCATTTCTGTCATTTGTGATCTGTTTCTTTGTCTCCGCATTTTGGCTGCTTCCCTTTCTGAGTTAGGTGATCACTGCAAGGAATTAACCTCTAAGCCACTTGGTTATGAGAGTCAGCTGTGTCTACAGTGGGAGAACTTCTGTGCTGGAGACACCCTTATGGGGCAAGAGTTGTTTCAGTGGGGCTCACTGCATCTGCCCCGAGTGTGTTCCTTGTGGATCTGAGTTTTGTTTAGGATAGTCCCTCTCTGGCCACTGGGTGAGGCTGGCTCTTGTATCTTTAAGGAGGTGTTGATTTAGCCTTTGCCTTAGGCTAGTCAGCCTTTTATATGCAAAAGCCTCTGATGCAGCTTGGGAGGGGCGGGGCCTCGGGGAGTTTGCAGGGCAGGGTGGAGCAAATAGCTATGGCGCTTCTCAGCCCTGCGAGAAGAGACACGGGGTCTCTGTGTCCCACGGTAATTGCTGCAAGCAATGCTGAGAGAAACCCGCTTTGGATTTCCTCCCGGTGCCAGTCAGTCCCCCTTCTCCAGGTGCCTGGGTCCTCAGAAACTCACTTGGAACTGGAGTTCAGAGCCACTGGGAACTTGTGGCTCTCTCCGTTTTGGAAAAGAACCATGTCCTCTGGCGCCAATCCTCTCCCTGAGCCCCGTGCGCGCACCTCCATACCTCTGTACTTTGCTTCTGCCACTCCTCTGAGTCTCAGATTCTTTCTACTTGTAGGATTTTCACTCAGCCAGCCTTCCTGTGGGTGTGAGTGGTGTCCGTGTTTTCTTTTCGTGGATATTCTGAAATAGTTGTTCACGGCTGCCTTTACGGTGTTTACCTTATGCCGCCATCTTGCTGTCTTCCAATGGGCAATCTTATTTGGTGATAAGAAATATCAGTTTAGCAGATTTTCAGACATTGTAGGAAAAAAAAAAGTCTGTATTATTGTTCTACTTCTTGATCATTTTTTTAACCACCCTCACTTTTTGTTAGCCTTCTAGAAGTTTCTGAGCCAAAGCTTTGATTTTAAGAAACCAGTTAAAAATTGTACAAAGCTGGTTCTACAGGATTTTAATAGACATTTTGTGATAAATTGTTATTTGGTAAATTTAACTTGGTGAAGCCTAGGTTGAAAAAGAAGTTAGCTCTGCTCAGGTTGTTCAGTTGCTTCGAGCATTGTCCCAAATACTAATATTGTAGTCCCTGGTCAGGACACAACAGTGAATCAACCAATGAATGCATAAATAAGTGGAACGACAAAATTGATGTTTCTCTCTCTCCTAAGTCAATAATTTTTTTAAAACTAAAAACAAGAAGTTAAACAAGTATCTACTGAAGAACTGTTCAGTATCTTTAATATGTATGTTGTGAATCTCAAATATAGGGACATAACACATGATGATCTGCTGACTGTATTGATTACAGAAACATTTTTTGCAAGGAGCATCCTGCAAGGCATTTCTGTAGAAGACACAATTTTTCAGAAACACTGATTAGATTTTTTCCTTTTATTGGCCCAAGGAAACATTGAGGATTCTCTTATTCCTACCAACAGTGTTTCTAAGGTGATGACTATGTAGGTATATAACTGGACACTCTTAAATGTTTGGTAAATGTTTCAGTTCATAACTTGGAAACTTGAATCCTACAGGAGCAAAATTATCATAAACTCAAGCCTCCATTGAATATAGACAGCCTGGCACAGTGGTTTCACCCTAAGTCTCTCCAACCAAACTCCTGGATTGAATCCCAGGATTACCCCCAATTTGGTAACTGTTTGGTCTGGTGTTAATCTCTCTGTGCCACATTTCTCACCCTTCCCATATGTATAATGAAGATGATAATAATACTATATACTTCACAAAGTGGCTTGAGATTTTATGAGCTAAAAATTTATAAAATGGCAAATACTAACTAAACTTTTGAAAAGTAATATCTGACATAAATCATTTCAAACTCTCAGAAACAAAATGCTCTGAACCAGTATGATTGGTTGCCATTTTTCATTTAAGAACTGTCCTATTTTCAATGTGAAAAAAAAAGGAATTTAAGTTACGAATTAACAAAAAAAAAATATTGACAGAAAAGTTATACACAATTCAGATGTAGAATAAGAGGTTGTTTCATTTTGGATATTTACAAAAAAAATCATACATGAACTACATACAATTTAGCCTAAATTCACCAAATCTCCAGGCCTGGGAAT
This sequence comes from Murina feae, assembly GCA_004026665.1. Classification (NCBI taxonomy): domain Eukaryota; kingdom Metazoa; phylum Chordata; class Mammalia; order Chiroptera; family Vespertilionidae; genus Murina; species Murina feae. Next base: position 8,173 of record PVJC01009234.1, on the reverse strand, counting down.
GTCAACATTTTGTGTAGATAAGTATGGATGGGTGTTTTTGTACATGCAAGGAAATAAAACTTTAATATTTTTCTATTTTTAATTGATGAATGGAAAAGATAGCTATTTATGTGTCATAAAGCAATAGTCATATCAATGTTATGACCCTCTGTTAGCAAATAGATTTTTAGCATATAACTGGATTTAAAGAAGTTTGGGAAGTATGAATGATTGTACATCAAACAACCTTTGCTCTACTGCAAGACTCTTCTTCCTAAACCTCTCTCTCTAACCTGCCTCTCTGTCCCCACTCTGCCCTGGTCTGCCTCTTCCTTCCAACTAGCACACATCCCAGGTTCTGCCTTAAAGTAATCCTTCCAGATGCCACAATCTCCTAAGCTAATTCAAACTTTCTTCACAATAATTTTCTGTCCTTAAAGACAAAATGAGTGACTGAAAACCATTTGAGTTCTCTCAACTTGGTTTGGGAAACTCTTTATATCCCACAATTCCTAGTGAGGCTGAAACTCCAAATATTTGGTAAACATTTAATTTATAATGTGGCCCATTGTTGCTTTTTATTTCCAAAGTGAGCATGTGAATTGTTAGTTTGCTCTCTTTTCCCGGGTCTATCCTTGGCCCTGTCTGTACAGTTCTGAGCCCTGGGGGCTGGCTCCATGGACTACATCAGCCAGTCTGTACTGCCAGCTAGCTCTTGGCAAGTTTGACCAAGGAGGGCACTGCAAAGGAAGACAGGAGGAATGAGAAAACAGGGCATTTCTTTTCTGCTCCCTCCCTGCTCCAGGCCATATTTTCTAGCAGCAGCTGTATCCCTCCCTGACTTTAGCTTGAACTGGACTGAAGTGCCCATGTAATGCCCATGTTCCTTCAAGCCTAGGGCAGCACTGGTTCCTGCTGTGCAAATCTCCAGGCACCTCACCATCTCTGCTTGCTCCTGTACCTGCTCTCGCCCTTGTAGGTAGAATCTTCTTTGCAGTTTCTTGAACTATGTGCATTGAATTCTAGTTTTTGCTAAGATCCAGACTGATTCACAACCCTAGTAAAAAGCAGTATTTTTATGTAATTATAATTGTTAATGTGATTACTAAACAAAAATAGTATATTTACATATACCTCAAAGGTAAAAAAAAAATAGTTCTTGTTTCTACTCAGTTCTACCACCCTGGTGAATGAGGGGCCCTCCTGCAGGGAGCTATGTCTACTGTACATATCACAATTCTTCCATGAGCTATAGGCAATATTCATGATTTCTAAATGAGTTAAAGCACTTTATTTACAGCACACACTTACAACCAGAGACAATTATTAATAGAAAAAATTAAAATATTTTAAAATGTATAATCTTCTCTCTCAAATGTAGCTTATGTTGACATTTCTCATTTAGAATCTCATAAACTTAATTCATTGTAGTGAGAACCTTGGGTCCCTCAGCCTGGCTCCTTCCTCCACCTGGAATTCTCCAAAACTCTCCATGGTCGACCTTTTCTTGTCATTTAAATCTCAGCTTAAAGGTGACCCACTCAGAAAGGCCTGTATGTAGCCATTCACCATATCCTAGTATTCTAAGTTAATCTTGTACATTTGATATTTTCTATTTATTATTTTTGCTGTTTATTTCTGGGCCTTCTTCTGCAATAGAACATAAGCTCCATAACAGCTGAGACCTTCTATATTTTATTCATTGATACAAGGAGCCCAGTGCATGAAGTTCATGCACTGGGAAGTGGGGGGGATTCCTCAACCCAGCCTTCTGTCCCCTCCCAGATATTGGGAACCCTCAGGGGGTGTCCTACTGATGGCTTAGGCCCACTCCCTGCTCCCCTTAGGAGCGGGTCTAAACCGCAGTCTGGCCTCCCTTTGTGGGAGGCGACCAGACGAATCAGGGGAAGCCACCAGCCCCATCACCCCACTGCTGCAGCCACTGCCAGTCTCCGTAGCCACCAAGGTGTTTTCATCAACATGGATTCCAGTCCCTTCACCATGAAAAATTGACAACTTTCTTTAGGCATTTTCAAGATGTGTCTTTCATAGGATATGACATTTCTTTTTTTCTTTCTTCCTTTCTTTTTTTTTTTTTTTTTTGTCCTCACCTGAGGATATGTTTCCATTGATTTTTAGAGAATGTGGAAGAAAAGGGAAAGACAGAGAGAAACATCAAAGTGAGAGGAACACTTTGATTGGTTGCCTCCTGCATATGCCCTGACCTGGGCCCTGGCCAGGGAGGAGCCTGCAACCTAGGTACATGCCTTTGGTCAGAATTGAACCCAGACCCTGCAGTCAGCAGGCTGAGGCATTATACACTGAGCCAAACCAGCTAGGGCAAGATATGACATTTTTTAACCCTCCAGCAGTAGACCTTCATTTCTTTTTTCTCCAGGAGTGTGGTGGAAAAACTCTAGATCACCTTTAGGAATTCTTATTACCCAAGTTACTAAGAATATTATCAGTGCCATACAGGGAGTTTAGCCAGTGAGTGGTAAGAAAAGGTGTTTCCTCTCTAGTTCACTCCAATCACCGGCTCCATCCCTGCCCTTCAAATCCCAGTTCCACCCCTTCTCAGGCCTGTAAACTCTGCCAAGGCTGCAGGCCTGGACAGGGGACCCCCAGACCCTTACTTTGCCAGCTCCACTGGTGTCCTGACTCCTGCTATTGCAGACTCTACCCCTGCCCCTCTAATTGCTGGCTCTGTGGAGCCCAGGCCACTGTTATCTCTGTCCTTGCCTCTGCCAATGCCTAAGGCCTCTGGCCTAGGTTTTGTGCCTGGGTAGGGCACCCTCATACCCTCCAATCACCAGTTCTGCCCTTTCCCATGCTTGAGGCCTCTGGCAAAGGCCTCTAGCCTGGACAAGGGACCCCCACCCCCCTCTGATGGCCTGTTCTGTCCCTCGCCCCCCCCCCAACCTCTCCTGCCACCTGCCTGGCTAACAGGCCTGACCACTTCAGTGGCAGGGCTGAGCCAGACTGAGTGCCGCCATCTTGTGGCTATGGGTGCTGCCATCTTGTGGCTATGGGGGTGGCCATCTTTGTGATGGAGTGATGCCTAATTTGCATATTACTCTTTTATTAGATAGAATATCCTCAGCACTTAGCCCATAAGCTCAAAAATATTATTGAATGAATTAGTAAATGAATTGGCATTTTACAAGAGAAATAAATGGAATGAAACTCTGTTATTGCTCTCAAAGGGGTAAGAATTGGGTTAAAGAAACACATCTGGAAATTTATAGAAGAAATTACTGTAATAGAAAAGTATGGAGTCCCACTTATAGCAATCTATCTTATAACAGATCAGTCACCTCACTGAACAAACACTGAACAAACACATCTCTTTGAAGACATTGGAAACTCTCAAGCAAGTCAGACTTTGCAGGACCAGGAGCTCAATGAGAAGGAATCTCACTGCAGTAAGCCCAACATTTCATACCACTTAGCTCCTTCATTTGCTGATTCATACACAGCATATGTGGAAAGACCAGGATGCCAAGCAGAAAGCAACTGCTAAGAGCAAAAAGCTGAGTAGAACTTTCGTTTCACAGAGATATGGAGACAAAAATTGAAGTTCAAGGCCAGCAAGGCACCAGGTCTGGAAGTACCAAAATTGAGGATAGAAGAGAAACAGAGAAAGGTGAATCCAAAAATCTGAGCAGGATTTCCTCTTGAGGCAGTTATAAGATGCACCTATAGAGAGGCATATAGTGGCTTCTAAGACTAAAAGAAGTTGGGAAGAAGGAGAGACAAAATGGTGGTGGTATAGACGGACATGTCCCGTGCCTTGTCCCGGAACAGATAGGGTGAGCAGCTGAAACGAGTAACATAGAGCCCGAATTGGCAGAGGAGATTCAGCTGGGAGACAGTTTGCAGCCAGGTAAGGCAGAGGACTCCTGGAGAGGTAAAATCAAGGCTTTAGGAAAGATAATCTGCCAGACCTGAGCCCTGAGCATCAGAGGGAATCCACATGGCACTGGAGCCGAGCCGCATCCCTTGGGACAAACACAGTGGAAAGAAGGTCCACAGAACTGCTGGTCAGAAGGAGATTCTAGATCTGGGGTCACAGTCAGTAAAGGCTGAAGAATGCAGGCAGGAAAGGAGTGCATAGAGGTGCAGTCTCTACTACCTCTGTAGCTGGTGCCTTTCTTTATAAAGCCTTGTGCATAGGACCTTTTGGATACAGATACTTACCTGTGGCTGGAGTGCAAGAGAAGGTGCAAAATTGTGGAATCTGGGGAGAGAGGAGGATCCAGGAGAAGTGGCAGCAAGTTTGGTGCTGAGTCATGCCTGAGCCTGGGCATCCATTTTGCTCTGAAGAGATAGTCCCTCCCTCCAGTATCCAGGCAACTAATACAGCCACACCCAGATTCCACACTGAATGTTACAAAAGAGAAAAAAAACCTAAATAGTCCCTGAGAGTCCAAAGGGACTGGCCTAAAGAGAGACTTTCAGTCCCAGCAATCAGATTCAGAGAAACACTACAGTACAGAAGACTAGAATCTTAAGCCAGCCAAAGGAACACTTCACTTTTTCATTTTTATTTTTTTATTATATTGTTATCACTCCTTTTTTTCTTCTTTTTTTTCTGTTTTCCTGTTTTTGTTAGTTGTTTTATTTTCTATTTCTTTTCACATTATTTTTCCATCACTCTATTTTATTTTTTTGCTATTTTTATACCATTTTTGAAATCAAATTTTTTGTAAATTTATTTTTATTATTCTTTTTTGTTCTCTTTCCTCTTATCCACCCATTCCCTTTCTACTTCATTTATACTGAACTGAGCTCCTCCCCATATTCATCCAATTCTTAAACTTATCTTCTATATATAAGCTCAGCAGCTACAGATTCTGCCCCCAACCTCTTTGCTGGTGGTTTGTTTTTGTGTTGTTTGTTTTTTGGTTTGTTTTGTTTGTTTATCTATTGGTTCTGTGGTGTTTTCATATATATTTTTCTCCTTTTTCTTTTCTCTCTTATCTTTTTCACTCTCTTTGATATCATTTATGCTCTCTTTTCTCGCCACTATTCCTCTTTTTTCAGGTGGTCACTTATAGTGGAGTTATTATTGTCATGAGTATATTCATGCTTTGGTCCCTTTGTATTGTGTCTTGTTGGGGTGAATTTAATCCTGTCTGGCCAGGTGCTAAAGAGTGAACTTCATAACAAGACACCTGGAGAGGAAACTCCATCCATGAGTGGGTCAATAACACCCCAGACCCAACTACAGAGGCAGGAAGAAGGTGGCAGTGAGGGAGAGAGCATGAATAAGTGAGGGACCAAAAGAGGAGTGTGTTGTCATGTGATGTGTGTGTGTGTGTGTGTGTGTGTGTGTGTGAGTGTGTGTGGCACACAGAGCAGCAGCTGTGAGTGGCCCACTCCCCAGTTCGAGGAGCATCAGCCATGTGAGCAGCCTGCCCACAAATGAGGAGTTGTAGCCCCATGCAGATCCCCTTATCTGAGGAGCAGTAGCTGTGAAGCCCACACCCTGCTCCTGTATGAGGAGCAATAGGTGTGCAGGAAACCTGCCCCCATACGAGGAGCAGCAGCAGTGTGAGCAGCCCATTTCCATATGAGGAACAGCAGCACTGCGAGCAACCCGCTCCCACTCAAGGAGCAGTAACCACCTGAGAAGACTGCCCCAGTCCAAGGAATAGCAGCCACACGAGCAGGTAGCCAATGTCCAAGAAGCAGCAACCTGCACCTGTCTGATGAGCGGTAGTTGAGTGAACGGCCTGCCTTCATCCGAGGAGTAGCAGACACACATGCAGCTCACTCCCACCCAAAGAGAAGCAGCCACGCAAACAGCCCATCCCCATCCAAGGAGTAGCAGCCACTCCAGAAGACTGCCCCCATATGAGGAGCAGCAGCCGCACATGCAGCTCACTCTGGCCCAAGGAGCAGAAGCTGCCTGAGCAGTTTCCGCCTGTCCAAGGAGCAGCAGCCACACGAGCAGACCAACCACATCTGAGGATATGGTTGACAATCCTGAGTAGCCCACACCAGTCCAAGGAGCAGCAGCCACACACAGTCTGCACCTGTCCAGCGAGCAGCAGCTGGGTGAGCATCCCACCTCTATCCAAGGAGCAGGAGCTGCACGTGCAGCTCACTCCAACCCAAGGTGCAGCAGGCATGCAAGCAGCCCATCTGAGGAGCAGCAACTGCACAAGAAGTCCACACCTGTACAAGGAGCAGTAGCCCTGTAAGCAACCTGCCCCTGTTCAAAGAGCTACAGCCTCACGAGCAACCTGCCTCATCAGAGGAAAAGCAGCAGCATGCAGCCAGCCTCATACAAGGAGCAGCGGCCACGTGAGCAGTTCATGCCCATCCAAGGATCAGAAGTCACATAAACAGCCTGCTCCTGTCCAAGGAACAGCAGCTCAGCACAGCCTGCCCCCACCTGAGGAGCAGCAGCCTCATTATCAGCCCACCCTATCTAAGGAACAGCAGCTGTGTGAGCAGCTTCCCCTACCAGCCAGAGGAGAAACCACTGCTGTGAACAGCACCCACCAGAGGAGCAGCTGCCAACTGAGGAGCAGCGACTTTGAAGAGCAACTGCAGCTTGAGAGACCATTGCCACCCAGGAAGCAGCCCCTGCATGACTCATCATCTAGATCTGTCAGTGAAACAAGAAAAGGATAGACAAAGAAACCCACAAAGGAAAGGAAAGAAGGAATCGCCAGAAAAGCAGCTAAGTGAAATAGAGGCATGCAATATGTCAGAAAAAGAATTCAGAATAAGGGTCCTAGATTGCATAAACTGGATGGAGGGGAAAAAAATCAACAACTTATGTAAGAATCAAGAAGAAATAAAGAGTGATATTGCTGCACTAAAAAACACCATGGAAAGTTTCAACAGTAGACAATAAGGGGAGGACCAAATTAGCAAATTAGAAAACAGGGAAGCAAAACACACCCAAACTGAACTGCAATTGGAGAAAGAAGAAAAAAGACAAGAGCAGAGCCTAAGTGAGCTATGGGACAACATGAAATGAAACTACATACTAATAATAGGGGTGCCAGAACAACAGGAAGAGGAAAAAGAATTAGAAAAAATATTTGAAGCAATAATGTGAGAAATCTTCCCTGAGGTGGGGAAGAAAAAAATTACAAAAGCACAGAGAGTACCAAACAAGATGAATCTGAAAGACCCACACCAAGACACATCATAATTACCATGACAAATATTCAGGACAAAGAGAGAATCTTAAAGGCTGTAAGAGAGAGACGGAAAGTTACATAAAATGGATCTCCTAGTAGATTATCAAATGATTTTCAACAGAAACACACCAGGCCAGAAAAGAATGGAAGGAAATTTACAAAGTGATGCAAAGCAAGGGACTGAATCCAAGATTACTCTATCCTGCAAAGTTATCATTCAAAATTTAAGGGGAAATAAGAAGCTTCACAGACAAAAAAAGGCTAAGGGAGTTTATCACCACAAAGCCAGCAATGCAAGAAATGCTAAAGGGACTGGTGTAAAAAGAAGAAATAAAAAGGTAAGAAAGAACACAGGCACAAAAAATAAAAAAGGCTACAAACAAGTACCTTTCAATAATAACTTTAAATGTAAATGGACTAAATGTTCCAATCAGAACACACTGAGTGGTTGAATGGATTAAAAAAAAAAAAACATGATCCATATATTTGCTGTCTACAAGATACCCGCCTCAGAATAAGAGACTCACAGAGACTGAAAGTTAAGGGATGGAAAAATATATTTCAGGCAAATGGAAATGAAAAAAAAAAAGCTGGGGTAGCAATACTTACTCAATACTTATATCACACAAAATAGACCTCAAAGTGAAGGCCATAACAAGAGATAAGGAAGGCCACTTCATAATACTAAAGGATATAAACCTGCTAAATATATATGCATCCAATGCAGGAGCACCCAAATACATAAAAAAAACTCTGGAAAGATGTCAAGGGAGAGATCAAAAACAATACAATCAGGAGATGGAGAGAGAAATGGCGGCGGTATAGGGAGAAAGGTCCGGTGCCTGCCCGGGAGCGGAGGGAGTGAGCAGCTGGGGCGAGTGCTTCCCAGCCCAAGCTGCAGAGGAGGTGGACCTGGGAAACACCTGCGACCGGGTGAGCCAGAATCCGGCTGGGAGAAGGTGAACTCGGGACTTGGGGAGGGTCAGTGAACCAGACCCCAGCCCCTGAGGCCCCAGAAAGCCCAGGCGCGG
>PVJC01009233.1:0-46359 GCA_004026665.1 Murina feae | reverse complement strand
GGCAGAGTGCCCTGAAAGGCCTTGCTTAGGAGGCAGAGTGTGACGCTAATTTACAGTGAGGTCTGCTTTCGCACGTGAATTCTTCCCCTGGGAGCAGCGCCCTGTAGCGGGTTCTGGAATCTGCAGCGAGCTGTGCTAATCGGCTGCTCCTTCAGAGCATCTGAGAGGCATTGTTTCTGTGCCTGCAGGTGCCAAGGGTTTCCCAGCAGCTCCCGACCCAGCCTGGACGGAGCCGGGGTTCCCAGCCTGAACGGGGGGCCTTCTCTCAGGGGCCACTGGAATGCAGCGGGCTGGGGAGATGCGTCCCGAGTGACAGTCTGTTTATAAGGTTTCCCTTTTGTCTTGTGTCTGTATTCAGTGTGTCAGCGCGTATCCTCTTTAGATAATAACCCAAGACGCCTTGTCTGAAGGGTCATGGTTCTTGCTTTTACATCGAGCGTCCACGGCTGAGTGAGGGTTGGACTCTGCTGCCCTCGGGATGGTGGGCTGCCCCGTGTCCCTGTGCAGACGGACTCACCTTCTCCACAGCACAAGGTCACACACACCTGCCTCCTCGGGGCTCCCCTGCTCTAAGTGCTTCAGGAACAACCCCGCAGGCTGGTCACAATTAGTTCCCTGATCTCCCCTCGCATCTTCCCTGAGGGCACCGCGCTGGGAAAGTGGGCGAGGACAGCAGCACCCCAGCCCGTGGCCCTCGGGGGAAGGGGCTTGTCGGGCGCTCTCTCGGCGCTGATTCCATGTGCTCTTCATGCGTTGCATCGAGGCCTGGTCTGTGCGGATCTGGTGCGGGCTTTCCTCGGGCAGTGCAGCTTCTGGGCGTCGGGGAAGTCCGCGTTCTGCTTGTGTGTTGGGTTGATGGTGAAATAATTAGGTGTCCGGCCGGTGTGGCTCAGTGGCTGAGTGTCTGTCCACCCATGAACCAGGAGGTCAGGGTTCGATTCCTGGTCGGGGCACAGGCCTGGGTTGCGGGCTCGATCCCCAGTGTGGGGCCTGCAGGGAGCAGCTAGCTGATCTATGATTCTCTCTCATCACTGATGTTTCTCTCTCTCTTCCTGTCTGAGATCAATACAAATATATATTTGAAAAGAAAGAAAGTGGGATAATTAGGAATAGGTTAGGCCCTCATGCCTTTCATTCATTATAGGAGTCGCCTCTGGGGAGCCTGGCACCCCGGTCAACTTCACCCTCAGAGCTGCGCCTCAAAGACCCCGAGTGCAGCCCATCTCCTCTCTGCCCAGAGCCCTGAGCCCTGCTCCCTCCCTGGACGGAGTCCCTTCCCCGGGGAGCTCCGTGCCTACATGTCTGCTCCTGGACGCGTCCTTCCCAAGTGCAGGGACGATGTAAACCATTTCTAGAATGTCTTCAGTTCAGGAGCAGAGGAGCTGTGACTTCAGTGAACCCAGAGACGCAAGCTTTTCTCAATGTTGAAGCCATTGCATTAGGGACTGAAGTCCAGTCTTCAGACAACTCCCAACAGGGACCAGAGCCCCTTCTCCATGCTCCTGGGCACCCAGCAATTCTGCCCGTGGCGTCCCCATCGCCGCCGGCCAGATCACAGCCCCTGCGCTCCCCGAGGCGCCTCACAGACCCAGCTCCACACGAGAGGGGTCTTCAGGGCCGTTTCATTCAGGGCCCAGTGAAGCTGCCCCTCGGGGGGAAGCAGTCCTGGGCGCTGCCCCACGGGGGTGGTCCCCTCCTCCCTGGCCATCCTCCCATAGACCCTCTCCGCAGCCGCATCTATTCCCTGATTGGATCCTTGGACGCCCTCACCGCCTGTCACTCATCCCCTCTTACAGAGTCATATCTACATGCCACATCTATTCCCTGATTGCACCTTCCCCGATGTGTACGCCTTTAAGGGAAAGTGCATTTCTGGATCATAACACCCAGCACGAGCCTGGCTAGAAAGGACATGCCGCAGTCGACATTGTAGCATGAATATGGTTGAAGCGTGAATATGGATGTTGCATGAATATGAATGTAACGTGAATATGGCTGTAGCGTGAATACGACTGTAGCATGAATACAGCTGTAACATGAATATGGCTGTAGCGTGAGGAGATATAAGCAGCAGCCCATTTTACGAGAACTGAACAGAACTAGTTCAGAATCCAGAATTGACCCTTTGGGAGGTCACTGTCAGGCAAATGCTCTGAAAAGAGAGAAGGGAAAGTGAAGATTATTCCAGAAAAGGTCACTGTATAGTAAAATTCCTGCAACAGCTATGCACATCAATAAGCAACTTAGCAGATACCGACTCAGAGTTCACACAAAATGCAGGCGGTACAGTGTTCGTGGTGTTTTAAGCAGATGTGGTTTCGTGCTTTGAAGCAGACAGCCTGTCTGTACGAGGCGGAGATGTCCCTTGCTTTAACTCAGCGTTCGGCAGGATCTGTCACGGGCTGTTCCTTTTAAAACGCTGCCTCTGATCTGAAGCAAAAGAGAAATCATATCCTGACACGGACATGTTTCCTTTCGGGAATTTCATAGGAATAAAATTAAGTTATCCTTTAAGAGCTGAAAGCAAACTGGACAGAATTTTAATAAAACGCTAAGTAGTTGTGACCATGACTGATTAGAACTTGTGAACTACCCGGTTCCATACAATATTTGAGTAGGAGTGCGATTTTGTTGCCTTCGCAGGGGACTGGGACGTGGCTGAGTGAGGCCGGGAGGGGACCCGCGTCACGGCGGCAATGGTCAGCGGCTCCGTGAGGCGAGCGGGCGGCTGAGCCACCGCCACGGGGATGTTCCCACCGCTTCTGCTCACTCCACTCCTGACTGCAGTGTATACATCCAGCAGCACCTGCCCTGAAACTGTGTTCCCACTATTGATTTTCTTGGTTTTTTAAATATATATTTTATTGATCTCGGAGAGGAAGGGAAAGGGGGAGAGAGAACCATTGATCGGCTGCCTCCTGCACACCCCCTACTGGGGATCGAGCCCACAGCCTCGGCATGTGCCTTTCACTAGAATCGAACCTGGGACCCTCAGGCTGACGCTCTACCCACTGAGCCAAACCTGCCAGGGCTATTGGTTTTCTTCTTTAAAGACATGTGCAAAAGGAACATTTTAAATTAGCCCATTCCTACCAATGTTCAATTAGAAGATTGAATTAACGAGAAATTGGTCATTTTAAAGGCCAAATGCGTGGGGGGTGGACAGGGGAGAGGTCCTTGAAAACAATTGTTCCTCTCACTCAGGAATGAAAGTTGATTCTAAGCGGTGTTTAATCTGTTGTCATTGAGAGGGCAGTGCTAAGATACAGAATTTTAATTCCAATTTTTTTTTCAAAATTGCAAGTTGTGATTGGTAACTGGGTCCACTCCCTGAGCTCCGGCCGGCGGCAGTGCCCCCACAGCCGGGCTCGCTGCCCGCAGTTCTGAGAACCGGTCGCAGACCTGTGCCCGGAGCAACAGCTGGCACAGCGACCCGAGACGCGCGAGCTGAAAACCAAACGTTCTGCAGTCACCTGCTATGTCGATTAGAAAAGGCCATTTTTCAACTGCGGTTTTTAAAAAATATTATTTTTATTGAGAGAGGATCATGGATTAGTTGTCTCCTGCACGCCCCACGCTGGGGATGGAGCTCAAAACCTGGGCCTGTGCCCTTGACCAGGCATAGAACCGGGGCCTCTGGTGCATAGGTCGAGGCTCAACCACTGAGCCACACTGGCCGGGCTCAAGTGTGACTTTTCTAAATGGCACAGCTTGAGTTGGGCTTGGGAGGACCAGGTGACGAGGAAGGGGTGGGGCTGTGCATCCTCTGGAAGGAGGGGTGGGACTGGCAGGTGGAGAGGAAGGAGGCGGGGAGGCCTGGCCTGCCTGGTGTCAGCCCTGCCTCTGGTTTTGAAACTCGTGTTTCTCGAAACAGCTGATTTCACAAACGGCAGCCTCTCCCTCCCCCCACCCCTCCCGGGCAGGGACCGCACTGGCCTGAGGCTCTGCTGGGAGAATTGAGGCATGTGAGGTGATTCCCACCCTCCCTCTCTCCACTGGAAAGACCCCAAATACTTCTCATGTTCCTGCACGTGCTATTCTCGTCTTCTCACACTAAGTGCATGATTTTCCCTCTTGTCCTCAAAGAACTCCCTTTCTTTCCCTTCTCTCTTCTTCCAACATGAGTAACTCTCCCTCCTCTCCCCCTTCTCAGCCCGTCCCCCCACCCCCACCCCTTTGGACTTTGTTTTCAACAGTTACTGGTGGCTTCACATTCTATGCTTCCTCTCTTCTCTCCTGAAAAACAAGCCAAAGAGACGAAAAGAATTCTCTCTTGATTCTGCCTCCACCTCCAACTACTGCTCGATGGCACCAACATTCATGTAACATGTGCCTACATGTGCTGCCATGAACGCTCAGGTTTTCTTTGCAAATGGGCTCCTAGCTCCACGCAGTGGTTCTCAACCTTCTGGCCCTTTAAATACGGCTCCTCATGCTCTGACCCAACCATGAAAGTATTTTCGTTAATACTTCATCACTGTCATGTTGCTGCTGTTATGAATCGTCATGTAAATATCTGATATGTAGGGTGGTCTTGGGCGACCCCTGGGAAAGGGTCGTTCGACTGCCAAAGGGGTCGCGACCCACAGGTTGAGAACCGCTGGGTGAGAGGGGCCGCTGGTGAGGTCAGTGCCTGGGCTCTGGTTCAGCCCTCACTTCCTTTGACTTCTTCGCAACAACAACACTATTGGATTGGTCGTTTTGCTTATTTGCTTTTTGGTTCTCTTCCTACCTTTTCACTGTTCCTTCTCAGCTTCTCTATTCTTTCTGCGTCTTCGTCCTGACCCTTCAATGTTTTGGTTCACTCAGGACTCACCTCCCATTCTTTATTCTCAATATTCCCTCCCCGAGTGAGTCACGGTGTCAGCGATGACCGATGTCCTCTCTCCCTCCCGCACAGACCCTCTGCGGGCCCTGTTTTGTACTAGTGCCGGCAGCTCAGCATCTCTGGCCGTGGGCAGTCTGACAGCTTTTGGACTTGCAGGGTTTGTTTCATCTGTAAAAATGCTGCTGTAAGATCAAATAATATAACATCGCTTGTCATGTTCCAGGACTAATAGAGGCAATTGGAAATGATGATTCTTTGTTTTATTTTATCTTTTTCCCATGGACACAGTGTGGCGACCGGGGGGCGGGGAGGTGGGAGGGGGTACTGGGGGAAATTATTTTCTATTACCGAGAAATGCTTTGCTGCACAGAGAAGGAAGGAGCAGCTGAGTAAGTGTGATGGGCTGGCTTGGGGGAAGCTGGAATAGAAAGTGGCTAAGAGGGGAAGCACCACTCTGTGCTTAGAGGTGAACTAATACTCTGGGATAAACACAGCGTGTGATTCTGGCTGCAGAGACAATACTGATTAGCAACGATGAGAAAGCAGAACTAGCCCCAAACCAAGCAGTTTAAAATGCTGAGCATTATTTTATTTAAATAGCAACAAATTCCAAATAAAAAAATATCGTCTTGCATTTTCTTTTGATGAATTTGTGTTTTCCTTAAGTGTATGCACTTAGAGGTAGCCAAGCAGCCGCTTTTGTGTTGTTCATTCGCTAAACAGCACAGATTGAACTAGGTTGAGGACATACTTGCTCTGTGACTTTTTACATCGAACTGCAAGTATTATAAAAATTCTCTTATTCGTTGATTTATCAATGTTTTTGCACGTTGCTTTGTGGCAGCACAACTGCATGGTGATGCCAGTTATTACAAGACACACATGCTTGCCTCGAGACGCTAGCACAGAGAGCTGTAACACTAGATAGCACTCTAGTGTGATAGGGATGTGCAAGGTAAGGAAAGGAGATTGTTTTGCTCAAAGTCATAAGCAAAGCAACCCAGGACCAGGCCTTGCCCTCGTCGGCCAAGCTGCTGGGACAACTCAAGGACGCCGACAGGTACACATCCCAGATGTCTCTCTCGGGGTCACGGTCCTAACATAGTCCGTGGCTCAAGACTACCACCTGCCACACTTCCTTCCTCCTCACCATCAGCACTTCTTCCCAGGGCACCATCTTGCTACTTCACTCAACTACCCATGACCCATGTCACTCTCCTGGCTCTGGAGTGAGGCATGTTCCAGGATCTTAGAGCTGGTCGGAGAGTTCTAGACTCTGGTTTAAATGTTCTGATCCCACGTCTCAGGATGATCTTTGCAGATCTGAAGATGTTGACTAGGATTAATATATTTGCTTGGACAGTTGACTTGATTCATCCTAAAACTATTTGAAAGGTCATCTGGATTTTTAAAGTTAGAGGCTATTTCTAATGGTTATTTCTTTCATTGTTAAAGGGTTTAAGAATCACCCAGCCAGTGTGGCTCAGTGGTTGAGCGTCAGCCTATGAACCAGGAGGTCACAGTTCGATTCATGGTCAGGGCTTCTGCCCAGGCTTCTGGCTCAGTCCCCTGTGTGGAACGTGATCAATGATTCCCTCATCATTGATATTTCTCTCTCTCTCTCCCTCTCCCTCTCCTTTTCTGAAATCAATAAAAATATATATTTTTAAAAAGTTGTAAGAATCAAATGCTATATCTTCAAATGTTTGATGAACTGAGTCAATTAATTAGATGTGATAAACTCAAGATAAAACTTGGAGAAAATTAGCATTTTTCTCTCCAACAGGTCTCATAAAGGCGGACTGACATTTCAGTCGGGACTCTGGCTGGCACTGGTTCCCATGAACAAACATCCTCTGCTGAAGGCAGGCCAGCGTGCCTTCCTTCCACGAGAACTGCTTAGCGCGGCCGTTTCTATTTTGGTGCGAATGTGAACACATTTCAGTGAGAGCAAAAGCAACGCCTGGCAAGGCTGGCGACTCAGCAGAAAGGTGACGGCTTTGGGCAGAGAAAAACAATCCACGTCTTCTCAGTGTCCTTTCCATGGCCGCTCCGAAACACGGCTGTTACAGTTCCCTGCGGGAGAAAAGTTAGGTTGCTTATAAAATCCCTCCCTGTCTCAGCGTCAGGTAGAATCATAGCAGCAGACACTGATCGGGAGGCCACTTCCTGGGAATGAGATAAAAGTTCGCTGTTTGGTCAGACATGGCCTTCCAGATAACAGTCTCCCAAAGCTGGGGTTTCTGTGTTTTGAACTACAAACTGCCGCAGTTAATGTTTTCATCAGAACAAAGAATGGGCTGGCTTTTCCGTTACCTTCAGTCCAAGCTTCGTCTGTGAACAGGGAGGTGCGGGGATCCTGTTCCAGGAAGGGGATTCCGTCTCTGTCCACGGAGGTGACGTCTGGCTGTGAGACTGACATGGGGACACGGGGGCCGGACACACAGGCGGGCAGGTCTTCTGCGTCCACCAAGGAGTGTGGTTATACCTGCAGGGTCACCAGCCGAAGTGGGAGCGGGTCGCTTCACGGGGGCATTGATTGGAAAGTCGTAGTTTGGTTATTCACTCATTGCACAAATGTACATTTGCCTTTTACCATGTTGACACAGCCACTGGCCTCACAGAGCTGGTAGTGGAGACCAACAGCAAACATCTGGAGCGACTGGCATTGGTAACTATTATCAAAAGGAACCAAGGAAAACCACAGCTGAGAACCCCAAGATAGAAATGGCCCTGGAAGGGGAAATAGAGGATCTGGCTGGAATGCCATATGGCTCAGTGGTCTTTATTCATTTTTCTCTAAAATCCCAATGGAAGTCACTTAAAAATCCTATATAATAAAGAGCTAATATGCTAATGGTCCTGACGCCCTCATGCCATAACGACCAATCAGCAGGAGGCTGTGTGCGCAGCAGACGCATGCAGGTGGGGAGGGACTTGACACTGCGTCCCCACCTGGCAGGACTTGACAGGAGGCTGGGCTGAGGGACCGCCCCCCGCCCCCATGCAGGAATTTTGTGCACATGGCCTCTAGTATGTATATATTTATAAATTTATTTATATACTTTATGTATATTTCAGGGAGAGAGAGATAGAAACATAAAAGATGAGAGAGAATCATGGATTGGCTGCCTCCTGCATGCCCCCTACTGGGGATTGAGCCCACAATGGGATTCAAACCATGGTCTCCCGGTTCATGGGTTGACGTTCAACCACTGAGCCATGCTGGCTGGGCTAGAAGTCACTTTTGATAAGAAGGGACTAGAGATGGAAGGGAATTGGGAAATAGAGTCCAGGCAGGGGTTTAGACCAGCTCATACAGAACCATAAGCTGTCCTTGAACTCGTGGTACCCGGGAAGAGAAAAGATGGCCATATAAGGCCAAGAAATGTCTGATGTGCTTTTCTCTGGTTTTTGGTTTGCAAAGGAGCAGATCCGAAATGAGATTTTTTTACAGCAGAGAGACAACTATTGGGTAACCATTCTGCTGTGCTGAGGTGACGTGGTGGACTCTTGCACCCTAGTCAGTTTTATTAATAAGCTGCCGTTTGCTGAACCTAACTTTCCTTCCTTTGTGATTTTGCTTATGCCCAAGCAGAAAATAGCCCCATACAGGAGTCATTCCTTTTATTTAGGGCCAGAGATTGTTTAGAGGAATCTTGAGCAGGGCTCTCCTTCTCCCTGTAATTTAGGTCGACCATATGAGCTGTATTTGGCCGTTTGAATTTAGATCCAACCAGTCAATTTCCCTATGAAGACATCGATGAAGTTTTTAAAATAGGGAACTAAACATCCCTGAGTCTTGGGTTTTAAAGTGAATGGAAACACAAATACTTTAAGTAATCTTACATTTCTAGGTCCACTTCCTTCAAGTATTTTGTTTATCTTTTTGTAAAAAGAATTAAAATAAATCATGCTTAGAGTAGTATTAAAATGATTTAATTATTAAGTTGTTAGAATTAAATGAATTTAAGTTGGCTAAAATCTTTAATAAAATTCTAAAAATTACGACTTTTAAGACAAATTACCGTATTTTCTGGCGTATAAGATGACTTTTTAACCCAGGAAAATTTTCTCAAAAGTTGGGGGGCATCTTATACGCCAGAAAATACGGTATATCGAAATCGGGTAGGAGGGAGGAGGATATAGTTATAGGAAGGCTGGAAGTAATGAACAAGTGGAAAACTTAGAACTGCGTTTCTTGGTGGTGAGGACAAAAATAAATCATGTTGGATTCTATATTTCTCACTACTTAACCTAAGGAATTATACCTTTGTATCGAGAGGGAAATTTTGTTTTCCCCAATGCTCTACAATAATGGCATATGAGGTATTTTACAAGATGGTAGGCAGTACCTTCGATCCCTAGTTTAAAGAAATGCAGAAATGGGTTTCATGTGGCTATTTTCTACAGCAGCCCTTTTGGAAACGGGAGGAAACTAAGCCAGCCCTGGGGAAGCAGGTCTGTGTAGAGTCCATTCCTAGTGGATTTCTCGTTATGGGATCTGACTGTGAGAAGCCGAGAGCGCCCCTCTCGGGACTCAAATGCCGCAGATGAACTTATGAGAAGAGCAGAGGAGAGAATTCAGAACCAAGGCGGCTCCTGAAAGCCTGGGGTTCTGGCTTGGAAACAGGTGGGAGCCGCCAGGTGGCTGCTGCTTGTGGAGGAAGCAAAAGTCAAGGTTCTGCTGGGACGTCAGACAGCCTTTGCCAACTCCTGCACAGACGGAGGTTCCCACCTACATCCGCACAGATGTGGGTTACTGCAGAACCGGCCTGGGCAAAGGAACGGTGTGGTTTCCACGAGGTAGACTGGCAGCGTGGACATTATTTGGAAAGAACATAAAGTATTCACTGACCATCTGAATAAGAAAGTGCTTCAACTGTCATTTTGCAGCTGATGTGGTGGGACGTCCTATTGACACAGCTGTCTTAATGGAAGTGTGGCAAAGCATTTGCTTACTCATGACCATTCCTCGTTACCATTTTGCTTAGAGGGACACTTTGGTGGTAAATACTAAGGTTAGAGCCCAGCCGGTGTGGCTCAGCAGTTGGGCATCGACCCAGGAACCATGATGGGCTGGGCTGATTCCGGGTCAGGACACATTCCCCCCAGTGGGAGCCGCACAGGAGGCAGCCGATCAGTGATGTTCCTCTCTCATCGATGTTTCCCTCTCTCCCCCTCTCCCTTCCTCTCTGAAATCAATAAACATAAATATTAGAGATAATAAAAATAAGATAATATTTGCACAGCATTGGGTCATTTACAAAATATATACATTTTCATTGTCATTTGAACCCCCAGACACCTCCGCAGTAACTAACATGCTATTCTTAATCGACAGATGTTGAAAATGAGGCTCAGTGGGATTAGGAGACTCACCAAGTTGGCTCAGCTCAGAGCGGACTGAGCAGGGGCCCCGTCCCAGGATTTGCCAAGCCCTGTCTTATCCTCTGTTAGACAGCTGCTCGTGATTCCCTTCACCTGGGTGAGTCTGAATCTGGGTCTTTGTGGTTAACAAAGCCCAACAGATCCTCACAGCGACATATGTAGCGCATATAACATCTGTCACAGCATTTGTGTATGTATATGTATGCCTTCTAGTTTGGGGGAATGCCTCCATCTGAATCAGGATATATATGGATTTCAGAGAGGAAGGGGGAGTGAGAGAGAGAAAGAAACATTAATGATGAGAGTTGTCAATCAGCTGCCTCCTGCACGCCCCCTACTAGGGATTAAGCCCACAACCTGGGCATGTGCCCTGACTGGGAATCCAACTGTGACCTCCTGGTTCATGGGACAACGCTTACCATTGAGCCACAATGGCTGGGTGGAATCAGTTTTCCTTACACTGGAAAAGAGACATTCGGTTTACATAGCTGCCATTGTCAGAGGGCCAGGTACAGGCCTCACCTCCTGGACTGAGAAGCTTGAGTGAGTCAGAGAACAGGTCGTTTGATTTAATCTTATGGAAACCAGCCGCCCTGAAACACTCGCTCTTACTCCATAATTCATCCCCCTCCTCTTACCCATGTCCCGCAGTGTCCACCACCCAGTGAAGCCCCCTGCAGAAAGGATGAGAATGTTTGTGTGCAGCCAGTGCATTCACTTAAGAGCAAACACACCCAATGCTCTGAAAGAACCATCAATGGACCATTGTCTACACAATAAACACTGCTGTCATTCCTTACAGATAGGCTGTGGTGACTCATCGCCACCGGACCAGACAATGGGGTTGCTTGTCCATCCGTGATAGGAGTTTTCACAGGTCCGTCCACACCTCTTTGCCTCCTCTGCCTCCTCCTCGTTAGTGACCTTATAAGTGACTTGAGAGGCAGCTGACAGGGTTGGGGATTGAGAGTGTACGAGGAACCTGGGATCTTGAATCTTGCCCAGGTAGGTTCTGATATGAGGTGATGTAAACTGGTAAGACAGCAGCTACATAGCTGTTGCTTTCAGAAGAACCTTATTTGCAAATGGACCGGCACAGACCCCAGTTACCCAGGCTGTCGGAACTCCCCACTCTTTTGGCTGAAGGTGCCCAGGTCCCCCTTCCTCTCATGTCCGGCTTACATTTCTCCCCCCTTTTACAAGCCTGTGACAAGAGTTAGGAAGACCTTCTGTCTTCTATGTCTCTGCTTTTTGTTGTCCTAATGTTCTCTGAATATTTGCTGCTAATTTAAAATTCAAACAAACAAATGGCCAGGCTGGTGCGGCTCAGTGGTTGAGTGTTGACCTATGAACTGAGAGGTCACAATTTGATTCCTGGTCAGGGTACATGTCGGGGTTGTGGGCTCCATCCCCAGTGGGGGTGAGCAGGAGACAGCGATCAGTAATTCTCTCTCATCATTGATGTTTCTCTTCCTCTCCTTTCCTCTCTGAGATCAATAAAAACATTAAAAAATAGTAAATAAGTAAACAAACAACTGGGAAAAAAACAGTTGGGGTGGCTGATAAGAAAATGTGAAGTGTGTTATCAGCTCAGCTCACTTAATTACTAAACTAAATATTGTCTGAACTCACTGCCCCCACTTCAGTTTTTCCATATTTTCACTCATTCATCAGCTTGAGCTCCACTGCACATCATTTCTTCAGAATAACAAATGCCTCCTGAATGGAAAACAAGATCACACCAAGGGCCAGAGTCCTTCACTGTGTGACTGAGCTCAGCTTGCGCCTAGCATCCTCTCTGACTGGAGCTTCCCACTGAGATCAGAGAAGCTTTGGTCCCTGGCGTCTTCCATCAGGACCCACCAGAACTTCCCAGCCACACCTGCTCAGTGCTCGGTCAATGGCATGGAGGGATAATTGGAAACAGGGCCACTGGCCTCTCCCTTCAGGTAAATCATAGATGAAACAGTTTTTGGTGACCTGGCTTAGAAGCCAACCATTGTCTCAGCTGACCCAGGAACACGTTTCCATGGAAACAGTTTCACCTCAGCCGAAGTTGTTGACATTAGAAATTAACAGGAACAGAAGGGGGTTAAGGGAAGGTCAAAATAAGCCCACACGTGAGTAGACAGTTATTTCAGGGACCAGGAATGAGGAACTGCTCAGGGGTTAGCGCTGACCAGGGTACAGTGACCCCAGATATTTTTAAAATGTATTTATTTAAGCTTCGCCCGAGGATATGTTTATTGATTTGACAGAGAGAGGCAGGGAGGGAGGGCAGGAGGGGGGAGAGCGATTTGGGTGTGATTCCCGGCGAGAACTACAGGCCTGGCTGCCTTTAAGTTTCTTCTGGTTTTGTAACGTGAATTTTTCCCGAAAATGTATTATTCTGCTTACACAGCCTGGAAGCAAATGGGGTCACAAGAGAGAAACGATTGTGACCCCATTTGCTGGTTCAAAACCGACCTCAGGCCCTTTGGTGCCCCCTAGGCAGCGTGAGGGTTGTGGGGGTGGGGAGCGTCGGCCCCCAGGGCCCTCTGGCCCGCAGGACGGCTCTGGGCTGGGCTTCTCTGGGAGAACAGGGGCTTGTAGACGTTCTCCACACTTGGCTTTCTCATTACATGGTGAAGCCACAGACCTCAGAAGCGTCCCTCCCCCCTTCAAGGGAAAGGAAACCTTCGTTTCAGGAGAGACTGGCTCACCTGCGGCTCCCCACCTAGTACGAGCATTCCCTGGCGGTTTAGCTTTCAAACCTGACCCTCAGGTACGTGGCCCCACTAAGGAAGAAGTTCATACAAAACATTCTAACACACACCACGAAGCCACGGAGTGTGTCCCGATCCCACGTGTGGGAAAGTAGGTGGGTGTGCACCTGGTTAGGGGAACCACGGTGCCTGTCTATCAGCAGGGCTGGATCTACAGAAATGGCTGTTTGCATGGCTCCCCCCAATGCCTAACGGAGTAAATAGGAAGCGAGGGAGGGACCTGGGGGCGGGGAGACAGGGAGAGGCAGACTTATTTTCGTCTCTATCGTTTGAAATCCAATACTTTTTTTTTTTTTAACATATTCAAAAAGTAAACATTTTAAGAGGAGAGAAAAGACGTGAGCATACATTTCCTAAACTGGCTTATATTCTCCTCCTCCCATTCCTCCCCATAGTCCTTCCCCTCCTCCACCAGGGATGTGTATTAACCTAGCCGATAATCTGTTAGTTTCAAACGGATGGCAAATAATTTTTAGAAATATATCCCAAGGAAACACAGGTCTATGCAGCCTAACATTTTTGTTGAATTTGTAAACAATTTATTAAATCCTAACGGTTGACTGCTGTATAGTCAATAAAGGTATATGTAAACTTAAAAAAAAAGAAATATAGCCTGAGAATTTGACTGTCTAATTGTACAAATACAGGTGTGCGGGTCTCCTATTGTTTTAAAATGGTGGAAAGTTAAAGCAAGATCAGCGAGCGACTGTGTGGGCAGGATGGGGTGCTGGAACACGGCAGGCGCTGTTCCTGCGTTTTGCCTGTCCTGGGCCTCATCGCCTTTCTCGCTGGCCACCCGGGATGTATTATAAGAGGCACTGCTTCCAACGGGCCGCTCGTGGGGGCTCTGTTACAGGCCTTGGTGCGTTACGGGGCCTGGACCTCTGGCCTGTGACCTCCACCAGCTCCCTCAGCTTCCCCTCCCCCCTTAGGTGGGACAGGAGGGCCGGAGGAGGGGGTTGGGGTTCCATGTTTCCTTCCCCCCACTTGGCAGGCTGCTGCCGATGGAGTTCCCACAGGTGTGCTGGGCTCTGCGCATCCCAGGAGGGTCAGCTGCCTAAGCAGCTCCTCCTGGGTCAGGCCTCTTGACCCCGCGGCCCGCCATTTCCACGTGCTTTCCTCCTCCTCCTTCTCCTCCTCCTCCTCCTCCTCCTCCTCCTCCTCCTCCTCCTCCTCCTCCGGAGGGGACGCTCCGCAGCCTCTGCTGCAGGTAGGTCTCAGGGGATGGTGGCCCCCGTGTGGGGTCCCGGGAGCGGGAGTTACACACCCAGCGGCTGCAACTCGTCAATCGCGGTTCCGTTGGGACCCTGGCGGGGCCTGAGGGGTTGGTGCCGGGTGAGCCTCTGCTCCCTGATCTGTGGCTCCGTGGTGCCGGTCGGTCCCTCCAAGCCGAGGGGAGGCTGGCCTGGTGCTCCCCTCTCTCCTGGGCCCGGGCAGAGCTGCGGCTTTCAGGGTGTGTGGCTTTGCCCGTGTGAGGGCGGCGGCTCTGCAAGAGCCGAGGGCACATGGCTTGAAACAGTCATTTCCAGCTGGACACGGAGGTTCTTCTAGTGAACAGCAAGGCATGGTCATTGCGAGAGAAATAGAGGTCCACAAGGCAGCAGGGGCCCATCTCGGGGACCCTGAGAGACACGGTTTGGGGGTGAACGTCATGCTAGGTTTTCAGCTGTGCAGTGGGGTCTCGCCCCTAAGCCGCCTCCCCATGTTCAAGAGTGGACGTCCTCACTTTCCTGTTTTTCCTTAATATGTTCATTGATTTGTTGTTAATCCTCACGTGCGGATATTTTTGCATTGATTTTTGAAGGGAGTGGGAGGGAGGGGGAGGGACAGAGAGAGAAACACCAGTTGGCTGCTCCTGTGCACTCAGACCGCGACGGAACCCACCACCTGGGCCTGGGCCCTGGCCGGAACCAAATCCCCGCCTTTCGGTGTCTGGGAGGATGTTCCAACCAACAGTCACCCGCTGGACCTGACTTTCCATTTCATTTTGCTGAAACTATTTGCTTTGGAGGACAGCTTTCCTGTGTGCATGTTATCGTGAAGGTTTTTATCCATGGTGCAGCATGGCATTCGACCTTTATTTGAAGTGATGGTAATGACAATGGTCACAATTATCACAAGAATGCATTGAATTCATTAGCAAGTGTGAAGTGTTAGATGAACATCCAACAGAAAAAACAATGGGATATCTGAAATCTAGTTTCTGAGATTTAAGGAAAAAGAAACTACACATACTGTTTTATATTTTAATATTTTTCCTGAGTTTATCGTGTTGAAAGACACACCAGATCTATGACTCAAGCTTCTCAACTACGAGAAACCCTTTATAGCATAAACTATTTTATTTTATTTATTTATTTTTTAATATATTTTATTGATTTTTTGCAGAGACGAAGGGAAAGGGATAGAGAGTTAGAAACATCGATCAGCTGCCTCCTGCACACCCCCCACTGGGGATGTGCCAGCAACCGAGGTACATGCCCTTGACCGGAATCGAACCCAGGACCCCTGAGTCCGCAGGCCAACGCTCCATCCACTGAGCCAAACCGGTCAGAACAGCATAAACTATTTTACAGGCCTTTATGTGATTAAGCTTATAGCTACTGTCTTTTATTGAGGAAATACGTCAAGAAAGCTGTATTGATCCATTGGCATATTTAAATGAACTCGTATCATTCAGGGGCTGCCGTGTGGTGAGAAGGGGGATCCGGATTCAGGTGGCCTGGTCTCTGTCCTGCTCATCACTTTCTTATGTGTAAGGAAGGTAGCCTCTACATCTGTTTCCTGATATTTACAAGGACGTCTAAGAGCCCTGCAGGTAGCTCCGTTGGTTAGAGTGTCCTCCCAATACCCCCAGGTTGTGGAGTTGGATCCCTGGTCAGGGCACATACAAGAATCAACCCATGAATGCATAGATAAGTGGACAACAAATCAGCGCTCTCTCTCCCTCTCCCCCTCCCTTCCCCCTCCTTCTCTTCCTCCCTCTTTCCCTCTCCCTCTCCCCCAACACAAAGTCTTTTTCCTGCTCTAAAATCAATTTAAAATTTTTTAAGAAAAAAAAAAAGGAATAATAGTACTTTATAGAGTTGCTCTGATGGTTCATGGTATATGCACCTCAAATCCTTAGAAGAGTCCCTGGCCAGAGTACACGCGTTTTTAAAATAACACGCCTGTTTGCACGGGACTCACTCTTTAGCCGACACATGCTTTGCAGGGGGCTTTCTTGCTCAGAGACCAATTGCAGGCCGGGGGCAGGGGCTGTGCTGCGGGTCTGTACCCCCAGCACAGGCCTAGCAGGCAGCGGCTGCCGAGTGAATGGAAGCCGGCAGGTCTGGTGCTGTCAGCGCTTTGCCAGTCACCAGCAGCTGCCCAAGTCCCTGGACCTCGTGGCTGTGGGTGAGGGTGCCCGCACAGGTGGTGGTGAGGACCCGGGGAGCCAGTGCATGTGGCGGCCTTAGGGGCGTGTGTGGCACGTACTGCGTCAGCTGTCGCGCTGAGCCAGAACCCAGACTGTGGCACAGAGTCTGAGAAGTTGTTTAGTCTCTCTCAGCCCATTCAACCGTACATCAGTGTTCCGGCTGGAAGTCCCTGCCCGGGAAAGCCATTTGTCGCCACTGTTTCCTTGCTTCCTCCTCTCCCTCCTGCTACTAAACCAGAAAAATACGTTGTTAAAGCTTCTTTTGACAACACTATTGGAGGCCACCCAACAGCCCCATTCATTTGGAATGAGGGAGTGGAGTGGACTTTTGCTGCCAATTCTTCGTCCCCTCTCTGTGAGAGAATTATGCAGCTACACCTTTTGGCATGCGACTGGTACTTTCCATGGGAGTAGGCAGGGTATAGATCCCTGCTTGGTGCGTGTTGGACTTGGCCAGGTCATTTGTTTGCTGAATGGAATGTTACTGGACAGGACACAAGCAGTGGCTCTACATGTGTTTGGCTTTACCTGGCTTCCTGTACACCTACCATTTAGAACGGCGTGGCTCTTTAAATGCAGGGTGGGAAATGGCTTGAAATCGGTGTTTAATGAGACACAGAGGTTCTTCCTAAATGCATGTTAAAGGAGATTTATTGCAAGAGAAATAGAAGTCTGCAAAGCAAAAGCAACCAATCCCTTTTGTAATGAGAAAAATGTGCTATTGGGTAGCCGGCCGTGCCAGAATAAGGAAATATATTGGTCAGACATGGAAACACACACAGCCTAGTCCACGCCCAACTGATCCAGACAGCCTAGCTGAGTCCCAGGTGCCCATCATTGAGGAACAACAGCTTGTTTGTGTAAACCACAAAGACTTTCAGGGATTGCTTGTTATGGAGCGTTATCACAGTAACAGCTGACGGATACAGAGTTTGCCCAGCTCTACAGAATGAATCATAATTGATCTAAGATAATACTGTTGTTCTTTTCCATCTGCTTGGTTTCCAGATTCTCTTAGAGAGAGGGGTGGGCCAATGACATGTGAGAAGGTGTCTGCTGAGGACTTCTGGAAAAGCTTTGGCTTTCCTGATAAAAGGCCTTTCCACCTTCTTCTTTGCTTGACAATTCAGTGGGTAAACTGAGACTGTGAATTGGAAGGCCCAAAGATGAAAAGCTAAGAATGATGGAGCAAACAGGTAGAAAGTCTAGGCTCCGTGATGATATGGTGATTAGTTGACCAGCATCAACCACTGCTTATCCCTTCACTTCTTATTGAGTCAGACTTTTTGTGTCTTGCTTCCCAAGGATGCCTGACCTAATATGCCTGAAATGATGTCAGTTTGGTCATCCCAGTCGCTGTGTCTCTGAGATGAGTGATGCGTGAGAAAAGGGAGCTATGCGACCATGATTCTCCTCACACAGATGCTAAAACACCTGGGTTACTAGAACACTGGGGTTCACCAGGTTACTAGACCCTGATGGCTTTTGCTGGGTTGCCTCTTTGTCAAATATTTGTAATAAAAGTGAAGCAGTTAGGTTATGGTTGGCTTTAACCAAACATTTGGTGGGGACTGATTAGATAAAGAAAAATAGCCCGGCTGGCGTGGCTCAGTGGTCGAATGCCAACCTATGAACCAGGTGGTCACAGTTCACTTCTCGATCAGGGCACATGCTTGGGTTGTGGGCTCCATCCCCATTAGGGGATGTGCAGGAGGCAGCCGATCCATGATTCCCTCTCATCACTGAAGTTTCTATCTCTCTCTCCCTCTCCCTTCCTCTCTGAAATCAATAAAATATATTTAAAAAAACACAAACCAAACAACCCCCCCCCCCAAATATTTATTCCCCAGAGCTCTGGATGGGTGGGAAGTTGAAGATCAAGATGCCAGTAGGTTGGGTATCTGGTGAGAGCTCGCTTCTTGACTGGCAGATGCTGTCTGTCCGCTCGCCGTGTGCTCGGCGGCTGGAATTGGGCAGTGGGCCTCTCTGGGGCCTGTGTAAGGACACCAATCCCACTTGTGAGGGCTCTGACTTCATGCCGAATCACCTCCACACACCGTGACATGGCGTTAGGTTTGCACACAGAAATTGGGGGGGGGGAGAGGAGGGGCCGTAAGCATTCAGTCTATGCCAAGAGCCAATGAAAGCATCACAGAAGCCACAGTAGGAGACGTTGGGAATGCATCTGAAGAGGCTCCAAATCTCTTGGAAAACGAAGAAGAGTTAATGATGTTGAAACTCAGACTGGCTGTCAGGAGGAGCTTTGAAGATGGGATGCCCTGTGGGTCTCGCGGCCCGATGGCCAGCATTCCACCGCTCGCTCGAGTGCACAGGTCAGACGACACTTAGATCTTGTCTCTGGGCGGCCAAACCACTTTGGCCGGATTCGGGGCCCTGAGATGTGCGAGGCCCAGGGGTTAATCACCCCGGAAGATAAGAATCGTGGGGCAACATCTGTACGGAGGCCCCCTTATCTGTATGGCGAAGGTCCTGTCTCGGGGGAATTCCAGAGGGCACTGGGTGAAGGCCTTCAAACGATCCAGGATGGGAATGCTCATGAACTCACCAAAAAAGCGATTTCCTGAAGGAGGAGCCAGAAGCCCTCTGGTACGTCTGTGCCAGTGGAGACACAGAGGATACGAGAATTCCTTAAAAAGGCAGCAGAACAGCACGTCCAAGAGGACCCAGTGACTGTGATCCACTGGTGATCAGAGCTGCATGTATCCTGGCCACCACGGAAGCGTCTTTATCGAGAGCGTGGAGGTCAAGGCCGGGCTGTTAGCCTCTGAAACGTGGCATGTCTCACCGCAGCAATTCCAGGGCAGGTCTTGTCCAGTAGCGGCAGATGTGAGTATGGGAAGCAAGGACCTGGCTTACTCAGGAGCTCTGTTGTCTGCGGGAGACCCACACCGCCCCAGACGAGGTGACAGAGCAGGCGTGTCACCTGCCGCCATGGAAGAGGCGGCTGCTGTGCTGAAAGCCAGCAAGTCCAGCTGGGGCAGCCCGCAGGGTCCTGGGACGCCGTCCTGCCTCCCAGGGAAAGTGAGGCCTTGGCGGTGTGTGAACTCGTGAGGCAAAATGCCTGTGGCCTTGGAAAGTCACGTTACCTCCTCTTTCTTTTTATTTTAACTGTGCCCGACTTTTGAGGCTCTGTCTAATGTGTATTTCTAGTGTTTGCAGACACTACATACGTATGTGCGTTACCTACTTATAAACATGCATCCTTAAAACTGTGACCTGTCTCACTGGGCTGTAGGAACAGCCTCTCACCAGCCCTGGAGCAATTCCTGCAGCTAGCCCGGGACACGTGCTGGATGGTGCGGTCAGACTGCATTTATAACCGTTGCTAATAACCCTGCCGGCTTCCTGGGGTTGCATTTTGTCTCGTGTTTGTCTGAGTACCCTCCTCCTCTGCCCTTTTAGATTCAAAAGAGCAATGAAGGAAAACAACAGCTACCGATGCGATTCTCAGAGTATTGTAGAGGACTGGCAGTATCCCACATGAAGCAGTCACTGTACGGTTCTGGGGGTGAATCATCGTTAGCACATAAAGTTTTTTATTTCAATGAAGCTTTGCTGATGTGAAATGTTAAGTATTTTGCCTTGAAGTATTCATATAATTTTAAAAAGTCTACAAAGTACTTTTGCTAAAAAAATTGGGCGGAGGGAGGCCTTAGCATTAAAACATGTCAGGCAAAACCAGATAGAATTACAAAGGGAATTAGACGACTGCAGTGTCATAATTAGAGACTTCAACATTCCTCTATCAGAACGAACAGGTCCGGGAGGCAAGGAGCCTGTATGGCTGTAGCTGAGCTCAAGAACATCATAAACCAGCCTGGCTGGCGTGGCTCAGGGCTCAGCATCCACCCATGAACCAGGAGGTCACGGTTTCATTCCCGGCCAAGGGCACGTGCCTGGGTTGGACTTGATCCCCAGTTGGGGGCGTGCAGGAGGCAGCTGATGCATGATTCTCCCTCATCACTGATGTTTCTTTCTCTCTCTTCCTCTCCCTTCCTCTCTGGAATCAATAAGATTATATTAAAAACATAAAGTAAAAAAGTATAAGCTCGAACATTTATCGAATAGTTGAATTCCAGGCACGCCTCGCACGACGAGAGCAGGTGGGTCTTTGCTGGGACGCGGAGCTGCCTGCGTTTCCTGGCTCTGGTGGGAAGCCCTCCACCCCTCACACACCCAGGGTCAGCCCTCTGTCCTCTTCTCTGGCTAATGGCTCTGCTCAGAAATCATAGCATCTCGCATCCCGAGAGCCAAGGGTTACAACACTCGAGGCCCCAGGGTTAGCCCCAGGGCCGCAGCTCTGTCTCCTGTGGGATGAGGCCCAGACCACAGGGCTCTCTGGCCCTGCAGGTGTTTGATAAGGAGCCAGGCCTGTTCTCAGGCTTCCAAGGAGACTGCCTTCGGAGGGGAGGGAAACACGGCCTCCTTCCTCTTATAAACAGAAAATTCACTTCTGTTATCACTCAGCTGGGAAGCGTCCAGCTGCTGGCTGGAGACCTGTGACCAGCCCTCCTGGCGACCCCGCGCCAGCAAGGAGCCTGGGAGGAACAGGAGCGAATCCTTGAGGGCGGGAGTGAGAACAGCCCCTCATGAAACCCCTGGCTGTGCCGGGCGCTGGGGCAAGACAGCGAGGGTGCAAAGAAGCCTGCCAACCTCCCTGGTGCTAAGGGGGATGGGCAGTGGGGAGTGACATGAGATACCAGGAAAACCGTATTCTGAGACTCAAAAACCCACTGGGGACTGAGCAGGCAACCCAGGCATGTGTCCTGACTGGGGATTGAACCAGTGACCTCTTGGCTCCTGGGTCAACGCTCAACTACTGAGCCACACTGGCCGGGCACAACTCCCTCCTTTTAGAGATGAAAGAAGTCAAAGCCCCCAGTGACCTGACTGCGAGCACTGAGATGCCATTGGGAGAGCTGGAGGCAGCCGCTCCGGCCCCGGGGCCATAGACACTGCTCTCCAGATAAAGCCTGGCCAAGGGGCTCCCATCCACCCCTGCAGGCAGGCGTCCCGGGGTGCAGGCGTCGGAAGGAATCCTCCTGAGGGAGCCAGCGCAGCAGCACTGTTCCCAGGTGAAGTGCTCCTTGGCAGAGCACCGGTGCTGGTCCTTCCGGGAGAGCAGGCCCCCACTGAGCAGCGAGGGTTCTCAGACTCCGGGACAATGGGAGGAACTGGGCGCGTTCGTGCCTGTGATTCCTCCCTGTGAGCTACGTGCTCGGCCTCCTGCGGCGTTTCCAGGCTACAGTGCGTCCTGCCTGAGAAGGGAGCCTGAGATGGCCAGGACTGGGTTCACCCACGGTGCCCCACCGTTAGCACTTGTGAGACCAGATTCTTGGCCTCGGGGCATGGGTGTTTGTGATCGCAGAGGGCGAAGCGGGTAGACAGCATCTTGTCTAATTCTGCAATTTAGACGGGGACTGAGTCAAAGATTGCTCTTTCTTTCTTTCCCCCCTCCATTGACCTCTTTCAGCTGGCCCACCCCCACCCCAGGTCCTCACCACACTGTCTGTGTCCATGGATTATCCCTATATGCCCACAAGTATACATAACATAATAAAATATAAATTAAAAAAAATACCAGTAAACACATGCAAAAAATTATCAATTGGGCCCTAACTGGTTTGGCTCAGTGGATAGAGCGTCGGCCTGCGGACTGAAAGGTCCCAGGTTCGATTCCGGTCAAGGGCATGTACCTTGGTTGCAGGCACATCCCCAGTGGGAGGTGTGCAGGAGGCAGCTGATCAATGTTTCTCTCTCATCGATGTTTCTAACTCTCTATCCCTCTCTGTAAGAAATCAATAAAAATATATTTAAAAAATTATCAATTGAATCTTGCCATTAAAACTGCTACTAACAAGCAAAATATATGGAGAAAAGACTACATTTAAACGAAGCTTTACAAAATCAACTCATCCCTCTGCTGGATTAAAAAAAAAAAGAGTTTTTGCTCCTGGTTATAGGAAACCAGAAGCAGTGTGAGCAATGGACTCATTCTCTCTCTCAGGTTGGTCCTCTTCTCACACCTCCTCCCACTGATACACCATCGAACCCCAGTTCTTCTCACTCCTCCTCCTCCTCCATCGGGAGATAAATGGTCTCCTGGGAGCCTCAAGCCTCTGGTCTTGCCCTTACCATCTCCTTCAGGACTGTGGGAGCCACAGCAGGCAGCGGAGGAAACCACAGCTGCAGGAGGAGGTCTAGGATGAAGCAGCTTCGCAGGGAAATGGTGCCGGTCAGAGGGCTTCATCGACTCCACACGCACCGCTGTTTCGCTAACAGGTTTGTGTTAAAGGCTCCGGGCAGTCCTAGCACCAAGAGCTGGAATTATGTAAGGTCCCTAACATTAGCAACATAGTCTAGGCTCATGCCCTGTGGGGTGACTTAGGGAGGGAGGGAGGCGGCTCACTGTGATGGGAAGCTTCTGTGGGGAGAGAACGGAGGACAGCATCACGGAGCTCTGGGACGGGGGCCCGGACGATGAGGACTAGAGGGGCCGAGTGCCCCCGTCTGTCTAGCTGTGTTGGGCGTGTTTTGTATTGGAGGAGGAATTGTCATGACTTCCCCCCACAAGGTTGTCATGTTTCAGTGTAAGCGTGATTAACTCTTTAGAAAAAGTAATTAAATCTCTACTTACAAGTAATTATTCAGACTACGCAATAATCACTGTTTTAAAAAGACGTTTCAAGGTTACTGTGTCCTTTGATTGGAAAGTATAAAACCTTTTATATCTGCCAAAAATAAGTGTTTCTTACACTTGGAGGTGCCATGTCACCATGGCAGTCTGAATATGGAAACATCATGGAATTTATTTGTAATCACGCCAACATGTCTCACTCCTGGGGAAGAGGGAGGGTGACAAGACCAAATGGATGGTGATCAGCCCTCCTGGCGCGGCGAGGCTGCCTGGTACGCATAGCCGTGGGCTGCTGGGGGCTCAGGCGTGGGCTGCTGAGCAGGAGCTGCCACGCAAGGTGACGGTGGTGGCTGTTGGGCTGGGGTGGGGCTGCTGGGCAGGAGCTAAGACTGGATGCCGCTTGCCCAGGCGTGGGCCCCTCAGTGGGACCCCAGTGCCAGCTAAGCCTGGCCCTGTGCTGGCCTGGGGCTGCTTGGCGGAAGCTAGTGTGAGCGAGGCTGCAGTGCACTGAGCTGCTGCTGCTGCTTGTGTGGTGTCGGTGTCTGGGCCGGCGGAAGAGGCTCTGGCTGGGTGGGCAGGTTGGGTGGGGCAGGGCAAGCAGTTAGCCAGGTTGATGGAGGGCAGACTGGCCGTTTGCCTGTGTGGCCAGGCCAGCGAGGTGGGAGAAGAGCCCCACAAAAGAAGAGGGGTGCCGCCTGGCTTCTCTCCCTCCATCCCGAGCTCGCAGGTGCCTGTCCGACAGCCCTCGGAGAGCCAGTCAGTTGAACCCCTCCCGCCTGTCGGCTCCGGGTGCTGCCTCTGTGCTGGTGCAGTCCAAGACTCTCCCTTTGTCTCTGGAGTTAATCCCCATCCTGTTGGTTTTCAAAGCCAGGTGTCCTGGGGACTCTTCCCCAGCAGGGTCCCTAACCCTTCCCAGGGGGCACTTCAGAGGCCAAGCTGTCCCTCCTGTTTCGTAACCTCCACCCTGTGGTGGCAGGACCTGTTTGGATGGTGTCTGAGCCGTCTCCATGTCGCCACATGGCTTGTTTCTATCTTCAGGGAAGGGAATCTGAGAGGTGTCCTTCGGGTCTATAGTTTCGCTGTAAAGCTGATGTGTGCCTGGGAGGTGAGCTCAGCATTTACCCATCTGCCTGCCTCCTTAGGTTAACTTTTACTGCAGTTTTTACAGAAGTGTATCAGAGAACTGGGAAACTCCAGATGCTAAGTGGGCAACACAGCAGCTTCACTCCTGTCACATAACGTAGAAGACAGACTCTTTGGTGAAAAGCATGGATCTGGTTAAAAAGGAGGTGAAGTTCTTGGACTCAGTACAAGCAAGACCTCGTGTTGCTGCCCTCCAGATGCTGGTGTTTTCTGTTTTCTAAATACATTTCTATTGATTTCAGAGAGGAAGGGCGAGGGAGATAGAAACATCAATGATGAGACTCATTGATGGGCTGCCTCTTGCACGCCCCCTTCTGGGGATCAAGCCCACAACCCGGGCCTGTGCCCTTGACTGGAATCGAACCAGGGACTCTTCATATGATCAGTTAAAAGCCTATGATCAGTTATTTAAAAAGGAAAGCCTGTAAATATTTATTTAAAAACAGAAACAACATTAACTTAGGTCCTTTTGGAACATCAACAGACAACAGAGAGGGCGAGAGCCCCCCAGGCTACGGGGCAGTCACCCAGCTGTAGTCCACTCTCCGGAGCTTCCGCAGCTCCTTCTCTTCGCACTTGGACAGCTGCGACAGCTGCTGCAGGAGGTCGTCCCCCACGTCCGTGTGCTCCGCGTGTGGGGCCTTCTCAGTGACGTCATCTTCCTCCTCTGAACTGTCACTTTCTTTCTCTTCTTCCATATCCACATCATCAGGCATTTCTTCAGCACTTGAACAATAACAGAATAAAACAAACTTACTATTTACACAGACTTGTCTGTAAAAGATTAACTCTAAGATATCCAAGTAAAGACAGAATCACACAAAGTAAATGAAAAATCTTGGTGTCTGCAGTTTAGAAATTATAGGCTATTATAAAAGAGCAGGTGAATTTGCAAAGTGTAATTTTGAATTACACATCAAGTCCTCAAAACCTACCCCAAAGACCTCTTTTCTAACTCTTAGA
Source organism: Murina feae (assembly GCA_004026665.1). Lineage (NCBI taxonomy): Eukaryota > Metazoa > Chordata > Mammalia > Chiroptera > Vespertilionidae > Murina > Murina feae. The sequence continues at coordinate 21,193 of PVJC01009233.1, read as the reverse complement.
AATTGTTCATGTGTTTTACCTACTTGACTTTGTAACCTTACGCCACGTGAAGTCTAAAGCACAGAGCAATCCATGGAAGGCATCCTAAGACGGGGTAACCCCACACCCCGCAGCGCCTACCTCCTGGCCTCCGTGGCCAGCAGCAGGGAGTTCACGAACATGGAGCACAGGAAGGTGGCCGAGGGCAGCACGTGGGCGGGGGTGTGAAGAAGCTGCAGGAATAGAAAACGGGGTTTCACCTAAAAAGAGTCCACATCAAACCAAACACAACAGGTTTTCCGCAGAGAAAACTGAGCCGGAGCGGAACTGTTCCTCTTCCCACCGTTATGCAGACAGCGCCTGCCTCACCTAAGCGTCTGGAGTCCCATGTCAGGCCATGTGCACTATTTATATGAAGCTACACAGCACAGTAGTTGATGGGCCGCCTGTTACAGACCCGTGTAGACCTCACCTGCCTGCCCTGGCACCACTCACCTCGCTGATGGCAGGGATGTTCTCCGTTAGGGGCAGCTGCACCAGCTCGCTCTCCGAGGCGCCGGCCGCCTGCTCCCCCCGCTGCTGCCTGTGCCTCCCCAGGATGAAGTAGAACGGGGTGGTCGGCAGGCTCTCTTCTGCCAGCAGCTGGGAGGGCGAAGACGAGGGCAGTTACTCCGGCAGCTCAGCCAGACGGGCAAGAAGAAAGGCCGTGCCAGCCTGTCTCTCATGTCACTGACAAAGCAGCCAATGCCCAGCAGCCACTGATGTGAGAAACGCTACCCGGAGACACTTAGATGCAGAGAAACACCCCCTCTCACTGCCGCTCCCCAGGTCCCACAGACACGCCAGCGAAGGCAGACCCAGCGGCCGGCTGAGGGGTGGCTGACAGGCCCGGGAAAGCAGAGCTCTAGGCCGCGCTCACCCACGGGTGGCCCGGGGACCCTGGTGGCCCGTGAGGTCCGGAAGGTTGGCGACCATGGCTCTACGCTGCCTGTGGGGAGCTGAGGGCACCCTGTTTACACTGCAGAGGCCTGCTGATGCTCGGAAGCGGTACCCACAGACACAGGGCCTCTGTGAAGGGCTAAAATCCTGATGGAACGGACTATGTGAGAAAGAGGAAAAGGTCATCAGCTGATGAAAACGAGGACGTCTCCCAGAAAACAGGAGACATAAAGGGTAGTCTAGAAGGCCAACACCTAAATAACAGGAATTCTAGAAAACTAACAGAAATGAAGGCACAGGAGTGACTAGTTTTTCCTTAGTTGTCTGATTAAAACCCTTTCAGGAGGCCCCTCGTTTCCTGAGGAAAAGCCATCTTTCATGAAGGCTGATTGCATCCCCTATCTAACACGGCAAGCAGCACCCCACCCCCTTCCTTGGCCCTCCCTCACATCCTCATCACCTGAAACAGTGCTTATGAACTTAGGTCGCGCCTGTGCTTACTGTCTGTATCTTCCTGTCCAAGGTAAACACTACAGGCTCAGATCTGCTCGCTGGCACGTCTCTACCGTCTAGACCGTAGGTGATCAAGCTGCTGAATGAACTCAGTGAGTAAATGGTCTGGGCTTCTAGTGACAGTTCCAAGAAAACGGCTTTCAACTCAGAGTTCTATACCCAGCCAACCCATCAGGCGGGAGCAAGGAAAACTTTCCCAGCCAGACACAGGTCTTCCATCGGCCTCCCAGGCCCCGAAGGACATGCTGCACCAGCGCCAGGGCCTGGAAAGCCAGGGACCACGGGCTCTGACAGCAGAGGCGAGGCAAGGCCCTGGCGCTGGTGAAGGCCACCTCAGGCTTACAGAGCAAGCAGCCAGGTGGAAGTGGTCAGAAGGCTCAGCACTGTTTCTTCAAGACCGGAAAGAAGATATAGAATGTGCCTGGAAATACCGAGACGACTTGGCAACGTGGATAGAGTTTGGAGCGAATTAGGTGAGCAGTAAACAGAAAACCAGGCAAATAAAGGAAGTAGGTAATCATTAACGCCAGAGAAAAGAAGTTGGTGACAAAGGAAAAAAACCTATTGCTACATGGCTGGCCGAGGAATTGTGCTCAGTGGGTTGTAATCGTGAATACTGACCTGACCAATGTTTAGATTTGTTTCCTGGGAAACTGGGAGGGAGGAGGGCGTATGCGTGAGGATGTGTACGTGTAGGGAGCGGGGGTGTGGAAACGAGCTACAACTTCCATTTCAACAGCTCAGAGTCACAGGTGAACCCAGAGTTAGCAATGCACACGTGTTCCTCAGACAGGTGCTGGCAGGCCGTGGCCGTGGCCGTGGCGTGGCGTGGCCGTGGCGTGGGGAAGGCTGTCCCGACAAGTTTCGGGGAGCGGCTCGCCTCTGCACCATGAGCACCTAACACAGACTCACACGCCAACTGCATGTCAGGAACACGTGCCTCCTGGAGGCAGCTCTGTGCGGAGGGCTTCAATCCGTCCGGGCCAGGGCGGCCTGGCTTCCTGCGGCTGCGTTCTAACGAGAACCTACCCGCAGGGAAGGCAGGAGGCTGCGCCTGAGCGGCCACCACATACCTGCTTGCTTGTTGGTGTGAGTTTCTCTTCTGGAGACTCTGAACTGAAGGTCAATAAACTCTGAAAAGAGAGGTCAGTTAATGCCGGGACAGATGCCTGTGGAGGGCACGTCTTAGCGAGATGTTAACGTGAGACGGTGAGGCCGCTATTGGTCCTGATCCATGAGCATCTACCTAAGAGCAGGAGGGGCGGTCACTGAGGTGGGGCTCAGCACAGAGAACACCGCTGCCTGAACACACCGACACCTGCCTCTGGGAGCGATCCTCCCACAAGACCAGGCGCCTGTCACGGCCGACTCTCCCTCCCACACAGTACAGCAGTCAACAGTCACGAAGGGCGCCTTCGGAGGGGGATGGTCACCTGGGACGCTGTCAGGAAGTAGAACTGGGATCGGTTCAGCCACTGCAGCGCCTCCGAGGTGAACGCGTCAGGGACGTCTCGAGGCACAAACACTCCCCACCTGACTTCCTCGCTGCAGATGTTCCTCTGAACATACAGCGGCCTCGGCTCACTCGGTTTGAACACGAACACTAGAGGGAGACAGACAACACGCTTTGCACGGGCCAGCTCTGGCCTTGGGCTGGCGCCACCCTCACGGACTCACACACCTCGCCAACAGCCAATACCCATCATGGCTGCTTTAAGTTCTGATCCTACAAACACCTCCTGGACGCCTGTGTGTCCAGAGGTAGGAGCGAGGCCGTGGTGACCAGGAGGAAGGACCCGGCTCCGGAACCCTGAGCCGAGCAGAGGACAGGCAGCGAGCCCCAGTGTGGGGCTGCCAGCAGGACAGCAGGGAGGTGCTGGGGTGCGAGGCTGCAGGACACGCCAGGACACACACGATGCCCCAAGCACTCGGCGCTGGAACAGGGACTCAAGGAAGGGCAGGGCCTCGGGCTCAGAGGCTTCAGACCTCTGACTGGCAGGCAAGTGTGGTCCACTCGCTTCTATCTCAGCCGTCAGGAGAAGACGTTAGTTACAGACCCTCCTGGGCCAGCGTGATCTGTACTCACAGTCCGAGCCCTCCGAGGACTGAGAGACGGCGGCCACGTGCTCTGAGCGAGGGTCTGGCTCCATCACTGTGATGTTCAGTTTTGTGCTCCACTCCACTGGGGACAAAGGAAGAGCGACTCACTTCTACTGACCAGACGTGCTTCAGAGCCCGTCGTCTACGGCGGCATCTTCACCTTTGCTGGGACAGCCACCCCACCGTCCCAGGAAGAGGGTCACGCTTCCGGAAGTGCCGGCAGGGTCAGGTGTGGAAGCTGGAGGCCGGAGGCAGGACAAGCCCTCCTTGCACACACCATGAAATGCCACCTTTCCCTGCAGCTTCTGACCCTGACACTGCAGGGAAGAAAGATGCTCCCACACCCACCCACGGCTGAGCTCCCGCCACGCCTTCCCAATAGGAGTTCCCATGAGTAAAATCCACTAAGTGCACCTCTGCCAGGAGGTGTGCAGGCATTCAGGCTGCAAGCGGCCAGGACGCTGCGGGTGACATGCATATGGAGGAGCGGGAACAGGGCTGACTCGAGGGGGGAGCACAAGGGGCAGCAGAAGGCCACGTGCTGAAGGCACTGCTGAGCCTCTTCACTGACCACAGGCCGCTTATCCATGACCCTGCCTGTGGCAGGCCTGGGCTCCGCCTTTCAGAACGCCCCATTCAGAAAATCACGTCGTCTCTGGGTCGAGATGGGAGGCTGCAACCCAGAAGCCCCAGAGGCCGGGCTCCTGGCTGTGCCAAGCTGCTGCAGAGGAAAGAGGCCTTACGTGCACAGCGCAGCAGGTTCCAGCAGCACAGGGTCCCGTTCTCAGTGGCTCCAAGAAGGTACTTCGAGCACGTCAACCTCCCGAAGCAGAGGTGCCTGAGGACCACACGAGCGAGTCAGTCCAGCCCTGGGCACAGTGCAGGCTCCCCCAGCACGTCCGCTCGCTGGGTCCAGAGACCATGCTTTACTCATCATCATCTTGCAGAAACGGGACGAAGCAGCACAAAAGGAAAGCTTACTTGGCTATGCTGCTTCTTTAGAGAAACAGGTTTGATGACTAGTTCTTTTCTCTATGCTGCGTGGTATAATCACACACACAGAAGTGTATGCGAAATGTACAGACATTTGATAACACCCCTTTTTGTGCTCATTTACCTAAAGAGGAGTTTGCACTGTGAACCCTGAAGAAAGTTTTACAAAGTGAATTCAGAGTCAGATGCACTGGGAACTGGGAACCATGTCCTTGCCTTCTGTCACTCGTCCCCAGTGCTGTCCCCTGACGTGGGGGGACCCTGCTGGGTCAGCACCGTCCCGAGCCCGAGGCTCAGGCACAGCTGGTTATGAGGCAGCACGACATGATGCGTGTTGCGACAGAGAAAAGAATCCGCAGGCCTGGAACGAGCTGTCACTCCTGGTTCCAGAAATGGTGACTCTAGCACCTGGTTCACCCGCAGAGCAGGCCTGCTTCCTGCCCTCGGCTCAGCTGCGGCCCACGGCCCACGGCCCACAGCCGCCGTGGAGAGGCATGCGCTCTCCTAGAGCTCTGTCCAAGGACTTGCTTAAACGTCAGAGAAAGGTACTTCACGTTCCCCGTTCGTCACCTACCGCACGTGCCCAGCTCGCTGACAGAACGTGCACCTGAGCTCCCAGGTCTCGGACTCCCATATGGTCACCGTCTCCTCAAAGCTCACAGCCAGCAATGAGCCGTCTTCAGAGAAGCAGCAGTTGGTTGCCTGGTACTTGTGGTAACTGCCCACGAAGTCGCAGGTCCAGCCCACAGCCTTTCCTGTGGAAACACGGACCATGTTCAGAAACGGCATAAAGGCTGAAGAACTGGGGAACCCCTGCTCTCTAGGGAGGAGGCGGTAAGCACAGGCTGAGCTGCAGCTCATGCTCGTCCCATAGACCTTTGCCGCCCCCTGGTGGGGCTGTGGGAGGCTGCACGCCCGAGCCCTCTCTGGCCTCTTGCAAGTAGGAACAGAATAGCCAGCACTGAGCATTTAAGTGTCATTAAAAAGAATGGACTTGTTGAATGTTCTATTGCTCCATGGTGCTTCATTCTATAAACAGACCACATTGTATTTATTCACTGATTTACCGACTGCATTTTGGTCTTAGCAACCTATACAAGGATGCTAACATACATTGAAATAAAAAACACATGGGAAATGCTACTATGTACAGACCACATGTAGGTAGTAAAGTATAAAACCCTAGATGGGACTGATAATAACTGATGTCAGTGTAAAAGTAAAGTCTGGAAAGAAATGGAGAAAAGTGTAGCATCAACTGTATTTGCCACATTGCATTTATGTAAGAGAAAAGAAACCGATGTGAAAGCAAATATGTCCAAATGTCAACATCATTTGTTAAATATGGTTGGTAAGTATAGGGTGTTGACAATATTAGTTTTGCATTTGTCTGTTTATTGGCACAGCCATAAAAACTATACAAATAAACTATTTTCAAAAACTATTAAAAAGAATGGACTTGGAGAAAAGGCACAACACAGTGTGATCTCTTACGCGGTTAAGCGCCCTGCCAGAGGGCGCAGCTCACGAGCTGCATCTACCCGCTCTTAGACTCGCCCTGTGCGAGCCACTTACTGTAGATGTCAGAGTCGTCTGCTAAGACCCACACTTTGAAGTGGCCGTCTCTGCTGGCCGTGACCAAGGTGGGGCTTTCGGACGTCTCCGCGTTGCAGAAGCACAGGGCGGTGATGCGGTCCTCGTGGGGCATGCTAACCTTCGTGTTGAGAACAAACCTGGGGGGAGGGAGACGCCACGTCATCCTCACACCAGGACAACACCCCGTCCCCTGGGCTTTCTCACACAAGAAACGAGCCTGCGACTTGTCGGCCGCGAGTTTGACATGCTTGCTGCACACCCTACAACAGCATCTCTGGAAGGGCCTAGAATGACAGCCGCGGCACCAAGTCCTGAGCAGTGTCCACAATGCAGAGGTGACGGAGCACCGGTCACCTTAATGGTACAACGTGAGTATAAACAGGGGCCGCCACGCATGATCCCTGACAGCCCCCTGCACTGGCCACAGGGCCTCCCTAGCTCCTTCTGAAAATAAGCAAACGGCGGAATGATCCTGAAAGATGCCACTGCGGCAAGCAAAGAGAAAGAAAACTACCTCCTGCCACCGCCCTGTCAGCATTCAGGGTCTGTGATCGCCGAACCACCTTTCCCGCCCGTTGCCGGGAGGCTGTGAAGGGAAGAGGGACTGTGCCGGGCCTGTGCTCCGTGAAGGACTCCGGCAGGACAGCACTGTGCTTTGGAAAAAGCTCCGGTTCCGAGGGGGTGACAGCCTGTTCCCTCCCCTGGGGATGTGGACGCCAGGCTTATCCCCCGTGTTCTGTGGGCACAAAAGCAGAAAGCCTCGCTCTGGCACACAGGAAGGACTTGATAAAGGGCTGGATGGCCCTGGTGTGAGAAACTGGTGGGCTCCTTACCCAGTCCACAAACACAGCACCTCGCCGTCTACACTGCCATGGTCCCCAAGGCAGCGTGAAGCAGCAGCAAGGAGCTGGGACCTTCAGATTCTAATCCTGAATTTGCCTGGAATCAGGTCTCAGGTCCTGGGGTGTCACTTCCCCATGTTTTCTCATTTATGCAGTGAGATGACTGATTACCTGGGGGACCCCGTGCTTCCTCAGAGCAGAAAGCTTAGTGGCTCTACCAGAAGCATGCCTCCTCCATTAATTACTCTAAATCTAAAACTAACAGAAACACAGCATCTTAAAGACCAAGGAGTGAAACCACAAGAGAGAAAACAACATGCTTTCTACTTGGAAGTTCCAGGGCTCTAAAGTGGCGTTACCCTTGTGTTTTCTTATTGTACGTCCACAGCTTCATCTGCAGTTCCAGCTCCCCTTCCTTTTCTTGACGCTGTTCTACGGTTGCGAGCCAGGCCCCGAAGCAGCCGAACGCAGCCTTTGTCAGCTCAATCTGAACCAGACCGTAGTCGTTGATGTATTCCTGCTGCACAATGTCTAGCTGATGGGTTAAAAACATCCAAAATGGGTATTAATGTAAGTACATGCATGTTAGAGCACTCAAGGGTGATTTTAAAGAGTGAAAAAGACAGAACTGCTGTGAGTAGCCTATCCTTTTATCCCTGCTGTTTCTCTCACCCATTTCCTGGTCTGTTTACCACCTGGTGAAGGGCCTGCCATCTCCAGGATCCCAGTAGGAATGTGGCAGTAAAAAGACCAGGAAGTTTCCTTTCTCTGAGGGCTGACAGGTGAGAGGAGAGAGAAGGTGCCACAGCTCCCGGGCAGAATCTGTGAAGGGTCCCGTGGGAAACAGAGGGGAGGTGGGCCGCTGATGCATTTGGGGGGGTCCCAGGAGGCCTCCCTTTAGTCTGCAGTGTGCCACGGCCGCTGTATCACAGGAGGCACGTCTGCACTACGAGCCACTTCCTCTCATCCTGGTCCCTGTGGCCTGAAGCACAGACGTGTGCAGCTAATTAATCTGGAAACACGACCAGACAGAGCGGCTGCAGTAGCAGCCACGGCCACCAGGAGCAGCTGCAGGCGACCGAGCGCGCGGAGGCCAGGGCCCTGCGGGACTGCAGAGCCTCACCGGCTTTCAGGCAGTTAATGGGTCAGAAGCTTACGTTGTATAACTGCTTGTCACTCTGGAGAGAATAGAACTGCAGGTGGCCAGGCTTTCCATTCAAAACCAATGCTTTAGTTCGTGGATCAATCATCAAGCCAGTCAAGATACTGCTGTCTGCAAAGAGTGACACACAGCCACTGAAGCCAGACGGACGCCCACTTCACATGGACACCCCCAGCCACCCTGCGCTGGCAGTACCTCTCACCAGGCCTTGGATCACCGCGGAGGCCTCCAGGTTCCGGTGAATGATGGTGATCTCTGTGGGCGCAAAATACTTCACCATGAGCAGGTCAGAGCCACCAGTTAGAAAAAGCCAGCTGGACTATGTGATTCTGGAATTACCAGAACATGAGACAACCGAGTAAGCTGTCTTGTAAGTGTCATGTGAGTGCATGTTAAGAGTTAATGTGAAAAGTCGTGTGCCCCGAAAGAGAGCCTTCCCTCTTAGGTGGTCCCTGACCTGTGGGGCTCAGGACTGTGTGTTTAGGTGCCCGCGGGAGGGGAGGGGAGGGGAGAGGAGGCGGCAGGCTCTGGGCTCTCCATCTGGTGTGGGAACAGGACGAGCGCAAGTTCTGGAGGAGGCAGACCGCCTCCATTTCTGCCAGAGCAGCCCTTGCCCCCAACACAACCATCTCCTCAGGAAGCGCACGTGCCTATGCCAGCACCAAGGCCCAGCTCAGAGCCCTTCCTCCACTTTCCACTGGGTTCATTCCCCACAAAAGGTTCTGAAATTAAGTGGCACAACAAAAACCTAACACACTGAGCCATAGCTAGCAACCATTCTGAAAATACTGGATGGTGGCGGCATCTCGGGCGGAAAGGGGCGACAGAAAGAGGAAGAATGGAAGAAAGAAATGCCCCTTAGAGGCGAGGCCCTGCATCAGCCTGAGGCCTTCCCTCTGCCCTTCCTTGCAGGTGGCAGGTAGCTGAGGTCTGAGTGTGGACGTACTGTTGTCAGAGTGGGAGGTGCAGAGCAGGTCCCCCGCCGGCGAGACCGCGATGTGCTCGATGGTGGCCCCCAGGCGGGGCAGGAACTCCTTGGTCTTCTCGGCCGCGTCGCGCCATTCCACCAGGACTGACTCCCGGCCGCCGCTCAGCAGGCTGCCGCCTTCTCCCGCACAGGAAGGCCAGGGCGGTTTGGAGAGGGAGAAACAGAAAGAGAAGTAGACCCAGCATTTAATTTTTCTGGCCACGTTAGAGAAACGAACTATTGTGTTTTAGAATATGAAACGCTCCAGGAATTTGCCTGTCATCCTGGCGCAGGGGCCACGCTAGTCTCTGCATCGTGCCAGTTGCAGTATATGCGCTGCCGAAGGAGCACTGAACTGCCTTTCTACATATGCACACCAGTGCCTTCCTCTTTCCGTCTCTTTCCTTCCCACTGGCATCTGATTAGCTTACTGCTAGCCGCTACTCCTCTGCTAACAAGGACAACGAAAAGAAACAAGCATCCTCTCGGCCTGATGGCTTCTTCAGGAAGAAATAAACCCCCTTTCACTCTTCCGGTAACAAAAAAAGAGAACGCTGCCCCATGTGTGCACAAGCACAGTCCTACACCCAACAAGCACCTCGGCAGCAATCCCAGGCCCATCTCCTGACAGAAGCTCCCAGACAAAACACGAGGATGAAGCTGGATCCAAGGGTTCATTGCAGAGCAACGTGAGGTGGTTTTAACACTGAATAATAAGTCGATTTAATCAACCCGCTTACGGAGTAAAGGGGAAAACCACTGATGCAGAATGCTAAGGGGCAGACTCCTACACTCATGAGGCAGGCAACTCAGCAACGTGGACCTGACGGGCCTTTACATTTCCATCCAGGGTCCCAGAGAGAGTCTACAGCAAACTCGTGTTAGCGGGTAAAACACTGACACTTCCCTCTTGGGACTGGGAACACTGTTACACTTTGATTCAACATGACTTTATCCTAAGACAAGAAACGCTTCGAAACACAGAGAATTAAAGCACTCGAGTCACAGGCTTCAGGAGCCCACCTTAGTGAGGTCACTGAACGTGCACTTACCCGTCGCTGAGAAAGCCAGGTCCATGACCAGGTCGTGGTGCCAATGCAGGCACGTGTATGTATACCTCTTTTCATCATCAAAACCCCTCCTGTTGGAGAGAAACCAGGATTTTTAATTTCACCAAAGGTGTATGTTAAATTTATGCACAAACTAATAAATCACGACATGAAGCTTATGGGTCCTAATGTCCAAAAAGTACACTGAGTGCGTTCCTATTTCTAACCGAGTCACTTCTATAAGCACCAAGTGGCCTTCGTGGTGTCCTGCTAGTCAGATAACCCCTTACTGCCACTGTCACTCTCCTTTTTACCTAAAAGCAGACAAAGTTTTCTGCAGTAGAATGACTACAGCAGAACTTCCCTCTCCCTGAGCAGTGAGCGTGTGCACTGAGGTGTATGCACAGCAGACGGGGAGGGGGCGCCCCCACGCAGTGGGCCCAGTGCTGCCCCCTCCTGACTGAGGCGGCCACCCTGCAGACCAACACAAGCAGCAGAGAAATCAGCGCCCTCCCTTCCCATTCCCTCCCCGAGCGGCCTGACCAGAGGCGGATCTTGCCGTCCTTGTGCCCGGTCGCTATGCAGTCTTCCTTCGGGTGACATGCTACACATGTGAAGTTGTTCTTAGCGTGTTTCCTATTTCCTGACGAGGACAAAGTAAACCTAGGAGAAAACAACGTTTTCCCGATTATTCATGTCTCTGGGTAAGTAGTTAATTAAGCACATGGGATTTCGAGCCCTTATCAGCGCCAACGGGAGGCTCTCAGGACTCACTGCAGGGCTTGAAAAGGAAGCCCTTTCAGTGTGCTTTGTCTGTTTTTTTTGCCCGGGGAAAACTGGCTCACATTTCTCGTTGAAGCTAAGTGCTAGCATCAGATCTGCACGGGCCTAAGAAATGACAGCCGAGGCCACGAGCTAATGTCTGAAGATGTCGGAGCCTCATTCTACTGCACACAAGACAAGTGCTGTCAAAGGGAAGGCTCACCTTGACGTGGCTTTCTTTTTGAAGAAATAAACGGACAAGTAGAAGTCCCGGACGGCAGCGACGTAGTCTCCCTGTGTCCGAGAGAGGACAACATGCCAACAGTCAGCACACGAGGAAGACACATTCTTGCCACAAAAGTCAACGTTGTAACAGTAACTTTTTCTGCAGAAATACAGTGCAAATGCCCCAAACCCTGACTGTGTTTTGGACAATTAGTGTTACAAGAGCAATAACACAGAATAAACACAATGAGGTGGTCCTACAAACCCACCCCATAACCACGCTCCAGAAACACAGACCTCTTAGTTACTAACAAAAATACTTTGCTCGAGGCAGCACGAAACCCTGCCATGGAGGGTGCTGAGCGGACAGACGGCAGGAGAGAGTTCAGGTGCGAAAGAGAAGCCAGCGGGGGACACTGACCTGGCTCCCGAAGGCGACGCACTTGGGCGACGGGCTGATGTAGCCCAGCACCTGGCAGGGCTCCTCGGCCTGGACGTCCTGGCGTGGCGAGCGGGGCAGCCTCACGGAGACGAGCTGAAACACATCTAGCACAGGACGGCCACTCGCAAGCGCCCTGCACAGGGTGGGGACCGCTCTCCCCACAGGACTGCCCACCTGCCGAGGAGTCATTTGACGCCGAGGCAATACTCCAGGCCCTCGAGACAAACGCACTTTACAGCTGGGCTCTTGGATCTTGTATTTTTAGTTCGTTGGAGTGATTCCCATGTGCAGCCGTGTGAGGACCCAGGGGTCCAGGGGTCGGGGTGGGTATGAAGAGTGGCTACCAAATACGAGTGGGCAGAACCACCTGGGAACCTACTAACATGTAGATCCCTAGGCCAAACCTCAGACCCACTGAATCTATTAACTGTCAGTCAGGGAGACGAGGGATCTGAACTTGTTGTAAGCATGTGGACAGACATAAGAATCCACGTTTACATACAAAACAGAACCTAAATACTGAAGGCGGTTATCTTTGAAGCAGTCATTTGAGAAGGCAACTTAATTCTTTTAGAATGTTGCCATTTCCAGAACATTTCTGGAATATCCTTTAGAGATGACCACATATGGAAAACTAAACTTCCTGGGTTTTTGTGTTTCTTAATGTAACGTTTTGATAGATAAAATGAATATTCACTAACAGACTTGGCACCAAATGAATTTTGGTTTAAAAAAATGTAGTTGTCACAGCTTTGACTATTCTCTGGTTACTTGAAAGTCCATGATGTATTAACGATTGGCAAATTTGTCCCCCCTCCCCCGCCAAAAAAACTCGAAAACAAAGCAAAAAACCCCTAGAACTGTGGACAGGACTCTCTCAGCTCATGAGCCGTGCGCCAATCCAGCCGACGGCCCAGTGACCGCCTCAGAGCTGTCTGTACTGTGAATTCTGAACACAACAATCATTTACAACATGGGCTGCAGAGGCATTCCTGAATTTGAGAAACTATCAAATGGAAGCGCCTGTATCAAGCACAGCACGTTAATATACCATACCTGGCTTTCCTTCCTTTATCGTGACGAAGACAGAATCCTCAGCACGCGCGTGAGTGAAGAGGGCGTGAAGCTCATGCCCCACCATGAAAGTCTGGAAGATAAAAAGCCACGGGGTTCAGCCTTCCCACCTACCTGACCCCCGTCTCACCCCTCCCCTTCCCCCCACATCAGGAGTGCCTGGCACATAGAAGACAACCCACAGTTACCACACAACCCTCCAAATAATACACACAGGACCCGTCACTCCCTTTTCATGGCTGTATAGTATTCTATTGCATGAATTATCAAATGGTAACTGACAGCAAGGTTACAGTCAAGGTCTTCTTTCTGCCGTAGCAGTGCTTTAAGGACGACATGTGCACGCACTGTTTTCATCTAGAGATTCCCAAAGGGCAGATTGCTGGAGCAAAGGTATTCATTTCAGCTTGGTTCTCATGTCCGTGTTCAAAAGCATGTTTCTCTACACTTTTCCCACCATTAGGTTTTTTTCAATCTTTAACTTAGCGTGCCTGGTGGGAAAATGCTGGCACACTGTTATGCCTACATTTACATTTCTTTAGTTACCAACAAGGTTAAGCACATCTTCAAGTTTACTGCATATCTTTAGTAAATATTATCTTCATTTTATGGCTCATTTTTTGTTAAAGTTTAAAGTTTTTATAGAGTCAAGTTTGCTTTGTGGTATGACTTTCATGACCTGTTTAGGAAGGCCATTTGGCCTTACAGAAGGGAGTAAGAGATCACTAAATTATGTCACCATTCCTTTCACATAATAAAAATGGAAGGTCAACCCACGTACCTTTATCAGAATGCCATCTAGATAGTCCCATAGTTTAATTGTGCCATCAAAGGAACAAGAATACAGCTAAAAGGGTAAACACGGTAAAAAACTGGTTAAAAAAAAAGAACTCCATTAAGGTAACAACTAAATTAAATGCTAACACAGAAGGCATTCTGTCCACTAATCCATCATTCGTTTTAGAGAAGTTGAGTCATTTATTTATGTTGTTTTGCAAAATTTCTATTGTTTGTGACCACCTTGTCAGAGCTTTGGAGGAAGCAGAGCCATCAACTGAGTGTCAGTGAAGCGGGAAAGGCCGCCCCGTCTGGGAGGGACTGACACGAAAGCCTCCTGAGTGTCACCAACCCTGTCACCTGGCGGCAGGAAGGCAGTGCCTCTGGAAGAGTCCTGCTTCCAAACACACTCCGCCCGCCGGGGCCCTCGCTCCGCGGCACCAGGAGGCCTGGGCAGCACTGGACACGGGTGTTTTGCTGCTGTTATTGTGAAAACATTTGCTTATAATGTTTATAAAGAATTGTAGATATTTTTGAAAGTGGCGATTTTAAGATTTCTACCAATGAGGACATGGAATTGGAGAATATGAATAAAAAATGATGAAGAAAGTATTTTCTATTCAAGTAAAATATTTGTATTAACAATACACATTGCAACTGCATGTAACCTTGGACTCATGAACATGAATTAGTAAAATATAATAAGGCAAACACACAATCACCGTTAAAGCAACGGTCATTACAGAAACTGTGACTCCACCGAACCTGCTGTTAAAATTTCCCTCTTCCCATTAACCCGAGGTTCTGAGAAACAGATCTTTTACGCAATGTGTAGTTTCTCATGTTGCTATGAAACTTGGTAATGCAGACTTCACAAACTCCAATTTTAGTAACAGGGTCTTTCTGCGACAAAAACCATCCAAATGCTATGGATGACAACCGCGTGCCTCCTCACCCTCAGAGCTCAGCAGGATGAGACCTGCCCTGCAGAGGAGCCACCACCGGCTTTCAAGAGCAGCGCATTCGGTTTTGGAACCGGCTCAGCGTCCCTTTACGTCCTACTTCCCGTGACAATGCGATGACAATGCAAGTCACTTCACTTTTATTTCAGAGGGAAGGGGCAGGGGAGGGGGGGAAAGAAACATGGGGCCACTCAGTTGCCCTGAGCACACCGAGGTGTGCGCCCACCAGAAGCGGATCGGCCCCCTCCCGGGGCAGGGGAGGCCAGGGCTGCACGCCCTTCAGGACCGTCACCCAGGGGCTGTGACTCACCCCAAGAGTGGGACCTGGTCAAAAACGAGAGCAAGACGAGCCTTTCTGAGACACCTCTTCGGCAGCTCGGCTGGGGCTTACGAACTGACTCAAAGTGGCGGTTCTTTTTCCTGAATTCTGAGAAGCAAGAGCTGCTCTGTGGAGGGCAGCGGAGGCCCGCAGTCCGTCCTAATGTGAACTGATGGACCCACTGACCGAGGGGCCCTTCTTGTGCAGATGCTGGACTCCGGGAGGTGGCATCTCTAGAAGAGCTACACAACCGATCCCTGAGGCAGCATTTAAAACGTGTGTTCCGGAAACAAGAGTTCAGAGGTCACACAGGTTGGAGGAACACAAGTCCTAGCTGCCCTTCCGGATGTGGGATGGTCACCAGGCAGGCGAGGAGCCCGAGAAGACCTACATTCAGGAGACTCTGTGTGCCGGACCCAGACAGCCGAGAGCCTCGCTCAAGGCACAGCTACTGGCCTCTCAGCAATAGTGACTGCAGCTGGGGCGGGACCCTCTTTTAATAACGATCAATGAAATGCATGTTCTTGGGTGAGGGAGAACAAGAAAGTTTAAAAAGGTGAAAATATCTTGAATCAGAAGATCCACATAGTTCTTTTCCCGATCGTAACCTGGACAGATTGCCTGTCAAATTCAATTCCTATATTTCCGGCAACAATAAGCCCCTGAAAAGACGCAATCGCGATCGGTTCGCCACCTGGAGATGGTTGTGGGGGTTGAGCTGGATGCCCGTCACCAGGTTTCGGTGCCCCTGCAGCACGTGCACACACTCCTCCGTGGCGGTGCTGTACACCTTGACGAAGTCTCCAGACACGCAGAAGAGGTACCTGCAACAAGAGGAAACCACACGGAGAGAAAGACTCTCGACTGTCCGTGCTCCTTTCAGGGCAAGTTCACAGCAGAGGCTACTGAACTTACAGCGGTGAGAGCTGGGACCCTTGGTGACTATTTTCCTAACAGGTATCAGCACAGGACAAAGTGTGATGTCTTCACTTTGTGTTGGAAGAACTTGCTTACGTACGCGTCCACCTCCCTTACCTGCCATCACACCCTACAGGGCAGGGGCACTATTCTCTTTTGTTTCCCAATGTCCAATCCAATTGGTTGAACAGATCTTGCCTGAACCCCAGAGGCTTTATAAATTAACTGCATAAAATGAACCGGTGAATAATTACTCTAGTAAGAGTAACTATCCTAATGCCGGCCGAGGTCACTACTGTCATCAGTTCTGAGCCACAGTTCTTCCCATGTTCCCTCTGAGAGCAGGTTCATCTTCTAAGCATTCCACGAGACCAGTGCAGGCCAAGGCATGCTCAGCCCACAGAGCAAACACTCCACGAACGAACGCGTACAAGAGCAAACGCTACGAGCTCCAGGCTCTGCGCACACGGCTCCCGAGCACCACCTCCAGCCTGGACATCTCAGGGACGCCCTCCACACATCAGACGCACCTTGTGAATGTGACCCCAGCACCTCCTTAGAGAAAACTAAGTCCTCCAATGCTTTCCTGCCGCCTTCAGGGCAGGCCCCTAACTCCCCAGGCCTTTGGGGGCTGGACCCGGGTCTAAACCCTTTTCACTTGACCTGTCAGTGGTTCAAGACTTCTCCCCACGGAAGACAGACCCCTGGAACCAGCAGACAGCCCCTCAGCAGTGTTTCCTGGAGATGGGGGTCCTGTTTGCCTAGAAAACTCCCCCGATGACACCGAAATGCATCCCCAGAGGAAGGCTTTCCTCGCTGTGACCCTCAGCAAGAACAGTGGCAGGACCACCTGCACGCACCCCCAAAGGAAACGACCTGGCCCTCTAACCATCTGCACGCACCCCCAAAGGAGACGACCTGGCCCTCTAACCACCTGCACGCACCCCCAAAGGAGACCACCTGGCCCTCTAACCACCTGCACGCACCCCCAAAGGAGACGACCTGGCCCTCTAACCACCTGCACGCACCCCCAAAGGAGAGACCTGGCCCTTCTCTAACCACCTGCACGCACCCCCAAAGGAGACGACCTGGCCCTTCTCTAACCACCTGCACGCACCCCCAAAGGAGACGACCTGGCCCTTCTCTAACCACCTGCACGCACCCCCAAAGGCACCCACGCTCTCCGTATAGGCGCTCCTTCTGCTCCTGCCTGAGGACTGGCAGGGCCTTCCCACACAGCCCTCCCTCGCCTCCTTGCGGCTCAGCAGCAGTCCCGGTGTTCTGTGCTTCCAGGGATGGAGGCATGAGGACAGGCTGCCTCTAACAGAGGGAGATCGATCAGGTCGGCGGAGGAACTGTGTGTTTACTTCCTATAAGTAACAGACACGTGCAACCTGAAGAAGTCAAACGCGCGGGTGTGAAGCCAGCTTTCCTACGCCCTGTCTGGGTGTCACCGTGAGGATGCCATGAGACCACCGCGGGCGAGGGCAGGCTAGGCCACAGGGCAACACCCCTTCAGTGCTGCTGTGACCCAGGGCTGACGCCTGAGCTGCAGACGCGTGCACACACCTCCAGGGCCCTCTGTCCCGGGCCCGGGCCCCTCTGCGGGTGCGGCGCAGGGGTGCGGCGCGCTCCTCGGCGGGCCTGGGTCTGAGACTCTGCAGGGGGTGGGACGGGGCTGGGGAGGAAAACCAGGCAACGCCAGGAAGCAACGCGGCGGGACCTGCAGGCGGGCACACCCATCCCTGAGCACGAGTGGGCGAGCGGAGAGGGGCGAGCCGGCCCCGGGCCGGACCCAAGAGCGACCACGAAGGGGCCTGCGGACGGAGCAGGGGGCGGGAGGACAGCGGCACCCGGTCACCTCCTTCCCGGGGAAAAGCGCCCGGAGCGGGAGCGCGGGCGACGCTGTTACATGAAGAACCGCGCGAACGGACCCGCTTTCGCTCCCGAACTCTAGGGCCACTTTCCCCGCAGCTGCCGAGGGTGCCCGTCCTCTCCGCGGGCAGGCAGCGCGGAGGGACCTGTGCCGGGGAGGATCCGAGTCCCGACTCGGCCCCCGCCGCCCTGCCCGGCCCCGCGCTCCAGCCGCCCAGCGCGGCGCCCACCTGTCCCCGTGGGCCCGCCCCCCGCGCCCGCCTCTGCCCGCGCCGGGGACCATCGGGGCAGGCAGCGCGCCCCAGCCTGCGGTGGGCGGGTCTGAGGGTGTCTCGCTCCTGTCACCCCACCAGGGACCAGCGCCCCCCGCGGTCCGGCACGCGGCCCCCACCTGGAGCCCCCACCCGCCGCCGGGGAGCCCGGGCACCTGGCCGTCCTTCCCCCGTCCCGGGACGCACAGCCCGTACTTAGAATCCGCGGAGAACACCGCCCTCCTGAGGTTCAGCTCGCTGCCGCCGCAGCGGACCACGCGGACCGCCTGCTCCTCCTCCTCCATCTTCGCGCGGACGCCGCAGCTCCCGGCGCCGGCCCCGCCCCCGACTTCCTCTCCGGGGCCGGGCTGTGGGGCGCACGCGCACAGGCGCCGCGCAGGGCTCCTCTAGGACCGCATCTCGATGGTAGGACTCCGCGCCGGGGCTGCCCCGCGAACCCGGCGGACTCTCTAGGCCTCCACTACCTTCGCGCAGGCGCAGGCGCTCCCGGCGGCGGCTCTGTCCCCGCCTCCCTTCCGGGGGCCCGGCGGTGGGGTGCATGCGCACAGGCGCCGCGCAGGGCTCCTCTAGGCCGGCGTCTCTATGGCAGGACGCCGCGCCCGCGCCGCCCTCTATCGTCTGGCACCGTCAAGCTAGAGCTCGTGGGGAGATGACAGAGGCCATGCGTTTCTATTCGGTACCTTTGAACTCGTTTTTTAAATATACTTTATTTTTTAATCTTTAAAAATTTTATGATTTATGTTTAAGTCTTTATTGTTGAAATTGTTACACCTGTCCCCTTTTTTCTCCCATCGACCCTTCTAGCCCGCGTGCCCCCCACCCCCAGGCCTGCACGCCCTGTTGTCAGTGCCCACGGGCTCCGCACAAGCTCTTTGGTTGATCACCTCCCAACTGAAGTATGGTAGCGATCATCTCAGGTAGAAACTGTAGTTTAACTTTAAACCTGCTGTTTGGCTCCTGAATTATATAAACCATCCCATTCGATTGAATACCCTATTGATGGTAATTTCAATACCCCATTGGATGTGGTCATACTGGCCTTAGAAAGCACATTCTTCTACTTCGGGAACCAGGGCAGCACAATTATCCTAAATTGCCTCAGTGGACACAGATAATGTGTTTCTGCCAACTCAGTGGTCCGGAGACCCAAAACTATAATTTGACTATCATGCTCCATTCTGCTTCTGTGACTGCTTTGTGCAAACCAGGCTCCTCATTTCAAACCCAAAGATGTAATGGATACCTTTGTGACCTTTGCCTGTATCAATCTTGTGTTGCGGCCGTGTCATCACTGTGAGATTTGGAGAGCAAAAATGCCCCCTTGGCAGTCCCGGATTTGCAATAAGTGTGACTCCTAATTTGACTTCTTGAGGCGTCCTTGTGTGATTCGCCGGGTACATTACAACACAACCACCCACCCTCCCGGCCTTATTTTTAAAAGCCTTCCTTGTTGAAAGTCTTACAGGTGGCCCTGTCCCCCACTGCCCTCCCCCGCCCCGCCCCCCACGGGCCACGCGCCCGACGTGTGGGTCCATGGCTTGTGCATACACACGTGCGAGTCTATTGGGCGATCTCTCCCCACACCCCCTGCCTCCCCTCCCACTTTCAAAAAGATCTTATTGCTCAGATGCCCCTGTTTTCTCCCACGGACGCCGCCCTTCCTCGCCCACCCTGGCCCCGGCCCGCACCACCTACGGTCGGTGACCATCGGCGACACATAGGTGCACCGAGGTCTCGGCTGACCGCCTCCCCGCTGAGATCCCCCCGGGGCGGGGTGCCTCCGTGGCTCCGGGTCCAGTTTCCTTCTCATTGGGCCCCGCGTGGGAGCGAGGTCGCGGGCTCTGGTCAGTCTCCACCCGTTCCCTGACTCAGCGCCGTGCTCGCCGGCCCGCGTGCTGCCCGAAAGGATCAGGGGTCCTTCCTTTCCCAGCTGCATGGCGCCCCGGGGTGCGGGCGCCCCACCGCTTTCTGACCCACCTTTACGGCCCGCGATGGCCCTCGGGCCGCCCCAGGTCTCCTGGCTGCGCCCTGTGCTGCTGGGACCAGGGGAGCGGACGTGCTGGGGGTGTTTCGGTTCCCAGGGCGTATTCCTGGGGGGGATCCCGGGCCCAGGGGCAGCCCAGCCGTCCAGCACACCCGGGCCCTCTCTCCTGCAGGGTCAGCCTCTCCAGGGGCCGGGACGGCCAGTGCCCCCAGGGGTTCCCCTCCCTCCACCCCATTCAGGCGCATGGAGGGGACGCCCGCGGCTCCTGCCAGTTCCGTCTGCCGCGCAGGGGCTCCTGGGGGGCAGGCAGCTCCCTGTCCTTTGCAGTTTGCTCCCGACACCTCCTGGGGTGCTGAGGGGACCCCATCCCTTCAGGGCCCTGGAGGCGGAGGGTTCCCCGGAGACGGTGTGTGCGAGATGGTGCAGGGGGGCTCACCTGGGAGATGGTGCAGGGCAGGGGGGAACCCGGTCCAGATGGCTCAGTGGATAGAGCGTTGGCCTGCGGACTGCAGGGTCCTGGGTTCCATTCTGGGTAAGGACGGTTGCGGTTCGATCCCAGTCCCCGGTCAGGAGCGTGCATGAGGCCGTGTGCCTCTCTCACACGGATGTTTCTCTCTCTCCCCCCGCCTTCCACTCTAAACGCGGAAGGGACAATATCCTCACGTGAGGGCTGAAGAGGTGTATTTTCAAAAATGGGAGAGAGACGATAAAAATGTTACACGGAGTCATCACAGATGGCGTGTTGAAGGAAACACAACAGTAAAACGGCCGTTTTCCCCCGGAGGTGTGGGGTGAAGCTGATGAATCTGCTAAAGCCGTGCAGGTTCAAGGATGATAGTTACAGCATCGCCACGTGGACGCGGCGCCCTGGGATGGCCGACCCCCTGCGCCCAGGGCGCCCCCTCCCTGCGGTGGGAGCCCAGGCACACGGATGTCCCAATGGGGCCTCGTTCCCCTGTGTGGCTGCTGTGTCAGTCCACGGGCCCTGGCCCAGTCCTCTACCAGGTGCCCAGCCGTTTCCATGTTTTAAGCGAGGCCTATGGCGCGCAGGACAGACAAGTTAGGGCGTCGCCGGAGGACGGGCCCCAGGGCCGGCGTGCAGGCTTGAAGGGTGGCTGCGTTTATTTATCTGTATTTTCCCTGCGGAAAGCTTTATGGCTGCTTGGCGCCCAGGGCCCGGGAGAGGCTCCGGGTGCTTCCAGGACGCCCAGTGGTTTCGGGGAGAGGCTCGGGCAGAAGCCGGACCCCAGAGGGGCGCGCAGGGGCCCCCAAAGGCCTCTGGGCCCCAGGTCCTGGTGGTGCTGGAGGGGGAGCCTCGGGACGACACACTGGTCCCGCCAGGGGCAGCCACCTGCGGAGGGGCCAGGTGAGGCCCATCTTCCCGAGGAGCCGCCCTCCTCGCCCGGAAGTGGGTCTTCCCCTCCCCACCCGGAAGTGGTTCTG